>WAAD01027711.1:1756-23678 GCA_013389945.1 Fregata magnificens
TAAACTTCACCTAGTATAAACTGTCAAAAGCAGTAATCCTTATGTGGTATGTATTTTGCCCTTAAATTTGCATGAATGCACAAGGAGACACAGTCGTCTGGTTTTTAAATTGCTGTTGTTGGGCAAATTCTAGCTGATCAGCTGCAGTTTTTGAAAGACCTGAAGGCAGTGCCTGAGGTATAACTCCATATTAGGTAATAGCATAATAACAAAATTCCATACAGAGTGAAATCAAAAGGCCAATATTCCCTAGTGGTAGCAATAAGTACTTTGATATAAGAAACAAGGCACTGCAGAATGGTTCTTTCCCTGTTATACACATAAGGATCTAAAGAGTAAGGAAAAACTTAGCTCAGACTCAAGCTCGGAGTTCCCCTTTAAAAAGCAGTTATGCATCCCCATGCCTCAGACAATGTTTCCAAGTGAGAGAGTCATTCCACGGCCATTGGGCAGACCTGGAAGTTTCTGTCAAAGTGTCAAAATATGCAGCTGCAAGAAGTTGCGGTGACTAAGATATGGAAAAGGAAGCAAAAAATAAGTTCTCTGTTTTGGCTGCTGAACCAGAACATTCAAAGAAAAAAATGTTTTCTATTGAATCAAAATATGTTTTGTTGTTTGCTGTACTGAAAGGAGCTTGATCCTTACTTTCCTCCCCCACTTCTTAGCAAAAACACTTTGTTCAAAAGGAATGCTTTCCAGGTTTTGTCAGAAAAGCAAAAGAAAGGAAGGAATGTATTCATAAAACCAGTGAAAGATCATGTTTCCTTTTGCCAGGTGGCTAGGGTATTCAGACATAGACTCAGGGGTCTGGTGTTCTGTTCTGTCTGAGAGATTTTGAAATCATGTCCTTTACCTCCTGAAAGAGCATCCTGACTAGCTGGGTTCTGAATGGCTGTCTTAACTACTTCTGTTATGGTCCATCTTATGGAAACTGCAGAAAGAAAAGTGTGAGACACAAAAAACNCGTTCACTATAGAAATGAGGCACCTTGGTTCCCATTTCACTGCAGTGTTTTAATTACTATTGTTTGCAAGGATAGGTTGAGCGCTCCTTCCACTGCTAAGGATGTTCACTTAAGAGGTGAGAGATACAAATAGTCAGCAAGTTGTGAAGTAATTTTTCACAACTTTAATCTCAAACAGCCTTCTCTACACGGGCTGGTGCTTGCTATTCATATGTTCAAATTTTGGGAAGTAAAGATTGTATTTCTTTTCTTCCTTTCCTTATTTCTAAGGTATGAAAGCATGCAGAATTTTTAGTAAGTTCACTGTATTCAGTATTTTGGTATTTAACAAAAACCTTACCAAACTTAAAACATTTTACCAGAAAAAAGAATCTAGCCGCTGTGGATTGATTTACAATATTTGTTTATATTCCTCTGCACTTGGATGCTGCTAAGTTTGTTTTTTTTTTCTCTCTCTCCCTTTAAATGCTTATTATTGTATGAGCAAGCATTACACTTAATCCTGTTGTGGTTAAATGAGAAGATTTAGCAATTTCATTCCATGCTTTCATCTTTAACTGTTCTTACCCATGCGTGCATGTCTCTTGCTACTGTTTGATCTGTCCAGAAGAAATTTGGTCCAGAACGTCATCTATATGGAGTTTCATCAAGGGTTATGAGCACATGATTTTGGGGCTGAGAACAGAAAGATTTTCTGTAAGTTTGCATCTTCTTAGTTGGAAGTAGTTAAGGAGGAGAAATATAGGGCACTATTGATGATCACAGCATGGGTGTAAATTGCTAATAGGATGGAGCCATGAAAAAAGACAAATGCGACTTTGAAAAATTCCCCACCATGATAATTCCAAGAGGGGAGCCAAGGAGTGGGTCAATGGTGCTAGGCCTTGGTGTGCAGTCACATGCACCAGGGATACTCAAAACTCCAGTCACAGACACGAAAAAAATGAACTGAAACTGGTTCATTTGCAGAGAAGGCTACTAGGGTGACAGGAGGAATGGAGAACCTGACTAATGAGAGGAGGTGGAAGGGTGTGACTTGTTTAACTTTGCAAAAGGAAGGCTGAGAGGGGATAAGATTGCTCTCCTCAGGGATAAACACCACAAGGGAACAGATCTGTTTAAGTTAAAGAACAATGTTGGCACAAGAACAAATAGATATAGGCTGACTTTGAAAAATCTTGGACTGGATGTTAAAAGAATATTGCTAACTATTAATAAAGTGTCCTTCAAGTAGTCACAGCCATCCTACAAGGATGACCAGCGTACACCTGTGCCTGAAGCAAAGGGATTTGCATCTCTGAGTGAGGATGGATAGCCCAAAAGAAGCAGAAAGCCTAGCCCTGTAGGTGTATTTCTCTAGCACCAGCTTTTTTCCCTTTAAATGTGGTTTACTGAATGAGTCTGATGTTGTGTTGCTTTTATTAGTAAAGGTCCAGGTGTAAAGATTCTCTTCCAAGCTCTCTTCCTAGCACATGTTCCCATTAAGCTCCTAAAACTTAACTAACAGAAGTTGAATTCTTCTGTACTGTGATATATTCCAATTCAAGAGAAAGTTGCTGACTTGATGCAGCATTTACCTGCTGATCTGTTACTGATCTGCCATGTGTATCAGGTCATAACAAATGATCTCAATAGTCCCTTCTAGTCTTAAAGCCTATTAATCTGTTGGTGACCTGACCCGAAGTTCACTGGAACCCAGGGGAATCTTCCCATGGCTTCATTGGTATTTATAGTTAATAAGCACATTTTTTTAAAACAGCAAATTATTTTTGCCAAAAGGGATTCTGTGAGGTGTCAGCTATAAAAGCTGCCATCAAGCTCTGTTATGACATTTGCAAACAGAAAGTAAAGAGGCTTTGAAAATTACATCACTTACAATAGATTATTTACTTTTGCCTGTCACTAATGAAAGATTTAGAGCTTTGCCCAAGCTATATTGCAGGAGAACATTAGGGGTTATGAACTTAAAAGCACCTGTTTTTTATGTAGTAGGCTAATATGAGATGTACTGTCATATGCTGTAATGGTTTCCTTTCAGGTAAATCCTCTGCTCTGCTGGCAGCATTATACTGAGGAAAAACAAATCCAGTTATTGAAGACTTTTTCTAAGATATCTTCACTTTTGTAGGGAACAGAGATATAGGGGCAAACACTTGGCATAAAAAAAGGTAAGGTAAGGTCTATTGAGAACGGTATAGTTAGATAAAAGAAAATAAAATGCTTTTCTGGAAGAAAATAAAGGTTAAAGCCTTTTAGTTACCAGCTTTTCCTGAATTAACATATCATTGAGGTCTTAGTAATTTTTTTTGTAACTCAGAGTTGAATAGCACTTTCTAAAATTTAAATTGTGTCCTTGCCCTAAATGATGTACAATCCAGTGAATTAATCCAGCAAACATTATGTTGGGCATAAACCAATGGTTAAAGAAGCAAAATAAATTTAGATTCTTATCAGGATCAGCATAATTTTTAGAGTGACAGCAAGTAATAATGCTTCATTTGTCCAGCAAGGAATAGCTCATTTTCAAAAAAACTGTTTTCACAAAAAAGAGGTAGCATTTTTACTTTCTTTCAAAAATATTGCAGCTCCTTGATCCAGATAGCATAATGATCACAAGGACTAGCCTGTTTTGCTAGAAATGTGTGCCTCTCATCTGACTTGTTTTGGTTTCTAAAAATGACAGCAACTTTTCCTATGGCAGGCATATTTTTAAGATATCTCTCCCATGCAGATTTGTTTGTGCTTAATAATGTACGAACTGACTCTGCATCTTTTCTCAAAGTTTGAAAAACTGCATGGTCTGGATTTTCTCCCTGGCCATCTATTTTCATGGAAACCACCTCCACCCTTCTACAAGATTTGTTTAAAATCTGCCAAACTGTTCAAGAGCTATTAGGAGAAACCAGACAGTCAGAAAAAAATACACTGACAGCACATTCACATTAAATTTTGTTTCCATGGAACTTCATATTAAAAATTAAAAGAAATGCATTGAAATTATTGGGTCGTCCTGCTTTCTTCTGACAACTCATTAGTCATGTTGATAGTTGTTTTAATAGCCTTCTACACATATTTTGAAAATGTAAAAGTAAACTCAACAGCAAAAGAGTAAGTTACCTGTAATCTTTTGAAATGGAAAGCCTTAGAACTTTAAACATTTTTGATCATGTTTTATCACCTGACTAAATCTTGTTCTCACAGAAACTGGGACCCAGAGTGGGAGAGCAGAAGAAAGGAAGCAAAGGGAAGTTGGTAGGTGAAAATCAGTTTGAATTGCTCAGTCTTCACTCAGTGATAATTTGCTGAGCAGTAAATTGAAAACCAGTGTACTTCTGCAGGGATTTGGAGTTTCTAGTGCACATAGGCACAGACGTGAATTTACTAAGGGGGAGGAAGACCATTTTCCTAAGACATGAAGCCACCAGCTCTCCTGCTGCCAAGATGACACCTCATGTAATTCCAGTGCTATGCTGTGACTTCTGTCTGATGCTTGACCCACAAAGATAAATGGAGCAAAGGTGGGATGTTGACAGCATGTAAGTAATGTTTCCCTTTTCTCTATTGCAGACTGGCTAGCATCATCCAACATAAACCACGGAACATTCTCTAGTCATGTAACTCTCTCCACTCTTTACTTCAGTGTTGTATATGTCCTTAAAGCCATAAATGCTTTTAAAAAGTTTATTTTATTACTGTGCTTTTAAAAATTGTATATTTTTTTTTTAAATGCAGATGCTTACCCAAAGGTAATTCCAGTTAACTGCAGTACATTCAGCATTTGTCATACATCAAGAAAGCACAGAAAATTTTCTCACACACCTTAATGGAGGTGGTCTTTTAGAAAATGTACTACTTCAATGATGAAATGACAATTTTTCTTTTAAAAAGGGACAAGGAGGGATATTCAGGGCAGAAGGGAAATCAAGTGGAACCTGAGGGGAACATGGTCTTAAGCAGTAGGAGCAACTTGTCCAGAATAACTCCTGTTCCCTTCACTGACAGTAGGTGAAACACCAAGCACATATTGTGGTGCTTGCTGTCTTATATTCCTGACTGTGCCGTGGAAGTAGAGTGTGAACTGGGTCCTGAGAATCATTTTTTGGGCTCCAGAAGAAATTTTTCATTGCATTGAAGTTCAATGGTGTGTCTTTTTGTGTGTGTGTGTGCATGTGTGTCATTAAAAAGAATTAGAATAAGAAAGAATATGAAGAGAATTGAAAATTTGCAATTCTGCTGCAATGTGTGGCCAGAGTCCTCTGGGAAGAGCTCTGAGGGATTTCATGTGACCTACCAGTGTTTGTTGGATGCAAAAGCCTAAAGGAAATAAGAGAGACTTGAATTCTGATTAGCCTGAGTTTCCCCTCACATGTGCCCTTACACTTCCTCACATTAAAAGTGAGAAGCTTCACAGGGGAACTAAATTACGTAACTTAGTTGAAAAGCATCAGGTCTGAATTTTGGCATGTAGACATTTCTCTGGGACATGTTCACCATGCAGGCTGAAAATTATCTTCAGTTATTATCAGCAGCCTCCACTTTAAAATCAATCTCAAATACCCGATTCACAAGGTAATTTATGGCTAGGAGTCATGCTGAAAGGTGTTTACTGGCAGAGCCGAATGCAAAACAAATATAGAACAAGTGTGCTAATAAGGGAAATGTTAGAGATGAACTTCTAAGAGCTTCCTGTTCTTCCCTGAGATCTGGAAGAACAAGCTGTAACTCCGGCACCTGCCTTGTGCTCTGTGTATCATCTCAGCAAACTTGCCATCTGTTAAGACCTGAAGCAGAGAAAAAGCTGTTTTCAGGCCTTCAACAATGTTTAGAGGGCTGCTAAGCAGTTTCCTGTTTCAAACATTTTTAAAAGTCAGATTGATGCAAAATGTACTGTTCAGATAAAAGCACAAGCTATGTCAAACATTTCTTAGTATCTTAGTATTCTTAGTATCTTACTATCAGTAATGTTTCAATTTAGGGTAGCTTAGACAGATCAGTAGCAATATTTAGACCAAAAAACCCCAGAAGCCTAAGCAGTCACCACCACGTGGATTACTTGCTGCTAGGACTTCTCTGACACTGTGCAAAGCAGGTCCCACATCGCCAGTACACACCGGCTGCTGGATGTTGCGGGAAGAATAAGGAATGAGCCTAACACTGATATTACTTAAAAAAAAAAAAAAGGATTTGTTTTCAAGGTAGGAGACACTTTTTGTAACTGTTCTGTTGCTTCCGTTTGCCTCTGGAGACTACCCATCCCTGTCTGACGCTGCTTGCCCACTGAGGGGCTGTGTTTGTATGTTGTCCGGCCAGGGGAGACCTTCACCCCTTACGAGCCCCTGTGGCTAAATGAGAATGGCTCTTCGGCTCACCATGGTCCCCTCTTTGGGAGTGCCTCGCCCCTGCGTGTGTATCCAGTAAGTTTCAATGTCAGTGGATCCCACAGGCCACCAAGCATGGCCCTGTCCTGCCAGGGCCTGTGGGGAGAAGAGGTCTCAGAGGTCCATGGGGAGGCCATGACATGGCCTCGGGAGCCACTTTGGGCTGGTGCCTGCTGCAGGGCCCAGCCTGAGCGGTTGCCGCTGCTGAAGTGGGCCCGTCCACAGGCCTGGAACTTGGGCCTGACGCACAGGCTGCCTCCTTGTCCCCGTGGCCCTCCCTGATGCCAGGGGCTGGGGCTGCTCCTGGCTGCCCCTGGCCTGCCCTGCTCTGCGGCTGGGGCGGCAGGACAGGCCCTGCCTGCCAGGCCCTGCCCTGATGGACGCCAGGGGCGGCTCTGCGGCTCTCGGCTGACAGCAGAAATTGAGTTTGAAGACAGTAAGGATAACTGTTCTTCATGTGCACAAGCACAGGGTGTTATTGTCACGAGTCTATAATTACATTTAGTAATCCATGACTTTTTAAAGTTCTGATCTTTGAGAACAAGTCCTCAGGTAACCCACATGTTCAGGTAACTTCTGTAAGGGGAAAGGAGTGGGTAGGTACTGACAGAAGCATGTCTGTGGTCACAGGAGAGCGAGCTGTGGAAATTGGGGAGCAGGGAAGTCGAGGTGGAAGGGGCAGGCTACATGAAGACAGGGGCCAGTGGATACCAGGAAGGAAAAGCAACAGGCTATCACAGATCAGAAGCAAGAGCAAAGAAGCTCTGCTGTAAGCTTTCACATAGGCTATAGAGATATGTTTAATCCACATATAGCTGCTGAACGGCCCTGGATTTTAGTGCGTAACCTGGAAGTTGTAGATGGGCAAATACGGTAATTATAAGTAGGTGATGTACCTGTCCTTGCACCCAGCAGCCTGGTTGTCAGGAATCTGGAAAAATGCTTGTGTTGTGAAAACTGCATCCCTCCCTGGGATGTTTTGGGGACTTTCAAGCTTAGCATATGTTCTAAGGGGTTTCCTATAACTTCAAGATTTCCTGTGATTCCTTATTAGACTATTTGTTGTTTGTCTTTGCTACTACTATTCTGGTGCCAAACGTTCATAGAGAACTCCACTCAGCTGGCATACCCAGCTAATTTGCTGGGAACACACCCATTCACTGATAAAATCACCCATATTTGCCCCCCTCCTCCTCCCCCCAAAGTAACAACAAATATTGTCAAAGTAAAGAATATTTCTTTCTTTTGCAGCCACACCCAGCATACTGTGACCATGACTCAGTCTTGTGTTCATCCTATGCAGCAAAGCTATTGGCCTAATTTTGCAAGGGTAAGAATAAATGATCATTCTTTTTCCAGCTGACAGTGTAACAGCCATAAATATTTCCTTCCAAAGAAAAACTGTATAAAAATAGTCTGCAGAATATCCTACTCCTCTCCTTAAAATGTCTGATTGTCACTGAAGATGTGAAGTCAAACTGTATTCTCTGCAGTTGTTTAAATCTGGAACATATCCATTGACTTCAAAAAAGAGATTCCAGATTTACACTTCTTTAGGCAGAATTTGGCTTAAGTCCTTATAGTTAAAAATTTTTCACAGGGTTATAACATTTAAAATTGATGTGGCACAATAAATTCTGAAGCAAAACTTTTGTTCTTATGTTAAACTCTTGTAAAACACCCATTACACATGCCCAAAGTGCTATGAAAATATTAGGGTAATGTAGGACTTTAGGCTTCTTTTTATCTCCAGATCTCAAATAACTTTGAAATCAGTATTATTTATACACTGGAAAACTGTGACTGGTTTGTCAAGTAATCATAACAGGTCACAACCTTTTTTGCCTCAGGAACAAAGCCAAGGGATCTTCTTAATATACAGTTAGTACACAAAGCTATTCCTCTTCTAAAGAAATCTTCTAAAGATCAGAGCTTGCAAACATTTAGACATGTGCTTAAAGTTAAGTAAGTAAGCAGTTTCTATTAATTTCAATGGAACTACTCTTGTATAATATTTATTTGTAAATTGAAGTCCTTTGAGAACATATATATATATATTATACCATTATCTGCAGTCACAGAATCTAAATTAATACCATTTTCATATGTGTGTGCTGATCTGTAACTAATCTAGCCTTATGCATAATAGTGATGATGATGATGATGATGATGATGATGATGATGAAGAAAATACAGGAGTGTGATCTAAACGTCTACAGAATATACAATAAGACATAAACTTGTATGAAGTTAAAACAGGGAGATGATCTTGCAGGGAGATGTTTTGATATGTGATATGAGGGTAGAAAAGATGTGAAAGGGAGAGACAAAAGTTATGAACAGTAATAAAATTGCCTAGGTTAATTGATATAAAGTCATTCTTAGTGTCTGCAGTCATTCATTGTTAGATAAGATTGATTTTCCTGGGTACTGCTGTATGTGTCAATATTCTGCACCATAAGCGGACAGAGTTAGATGTAATATATGTGGTAATAAACTTGTCATTTAGTTTATGTACTCTCAATACACCAGAAGTAATTTACTAGATATTTGAATGATCACGGTCCTCCCAAGAAAGGCGACACAAACACCATTGAGGAAGAGACGTGTTGATGCCTGTTTACCATTTCTTGTTAATACAGATTATAGGATTGACACCAACTAAATACAAACCCAATCAACACACTTCATGCTTGGATCTAAAACTGTGGATAATCTGACCCATAAAGGCTGTAATATACAATGATTGAACTTTTATTCTTTTTATGTTTTTAGGAGAAAAACATAGTACTCATATGGCATAAATGAGCTAGCCTAACTTCACTGTTATGTACAGAAGAATGAAAATGCCTGAACATTGTTCTTATTCTTGTAAGAAGGAGGCATGACACCGTCGTTAAGCCCCTCTGCAGACACGTGAAGTCAAAAACCCAAGATAATATCTGAAGTCCTTTTTAGACCAGAGAAAGTGAGCAAGTGTTGCATTAGTGATTATGCTTAGTGATTTGGGCTCTAACGTAAATGGATAGAATCCTGGGTTCTAGTCTCTGCTCCAAAGCTCTTTAATAAGTTTTATCTGAAGACTATTTAATATAGAACATTCAGTCCTAGGGAAATGCCTCTGTCCCCGGTGCCATGAATCTTCACTTATTTCTCTTCAGTGGCACAATTTCAACAACAGGTGTGGAAAGTTACCTTACTTGAAAAAAGCATAGGAGGATAGCTGATGTGGGTTTGAAACCTGTTAGACTGAGAAAAACGTGAAGGAGCTAGAGCAAAAAAGAAGGGGGTACACAATGATAGCTATGGTTTTAAATAAAGTGGAAACAGACGTTGGATTTTATGAAAACTTGAGGTTTTTGATATATGGCAGTTTTGTTCTAAGCATACCTGCTGATCTTTAGAATTAACCTTTTCCGATCCTTATAGCTTTCTTTTATCAGCTGGTTTCCAACAGGTAGGGGGATCCCCTTAAGGGGAAGAAAAAGGAGAAAATTCAGTATTCAGAAATGTTTTTAAATTGTGATAAGCTCAATCACTTTTCTTTTGTCAGTAGTACTGTCACAAAGATTTCTGATATTTCTAGTGTGATATATCTTAGGAGTCTTCCAAACCACACAGGTACATAAAACATGCTGCCAAAAGCTAAAATATTTTCACATGAAATATCTAAATTACAAAAAATGTAATACTAAATAAGAGCTAACTGTTTAATCTTTTCCTGTTAATCATCTTGCACCGTGGTCCATACCAACTTTCCTGAACCCATTTTTTGGAACCTCACTGAAGCCAATGTGGAGTTCAGCATTGGTACTTTAAAGTACAGACCTTCAGTTCACTTCAGTCATTAAAAATGTATTTATCTCTCATGTTATGATTTATTAAATTTATGTCACTGAAGGGGAAATATAGATGCATAAATAGTACACCCTTATTCCTCATGAATAATATGTGGAAATGGAAATGAAATAAAACAATATGTTGGACAATAAAATAATGGGGACATTTATTATTTTAAATAGTTAACATCTTTGCTATGTATGAGTGTTTAAACAAATATATAGCCAAACTATTCTTCTAACTTGCCTTTTATTTAGATAATAGATATATTTATCTTTTATTATATTTATTTAATATTTGTATCTCCCATTAGACTCCTTAAAAGCAAATATTCTAAAAGCTCTGTTAATTCCTTAAAATAAATATACAAAGTCTCTTACTTTAAAATAGAACAGTTTTGTTTAGTCTAAGATGGCTGTGGCAACGTGAAAAAAACGAAAACACAACATAAATATTAACACTCCACTTTGTCTCTTTATGTTACTGACAGAAAATCATATGAATTTTTGTGTTAGGAAAAGAAGACTATCAATCTCAGCTCTGTTAAGAAAGATCTGTGTTATTTCTGTATAGAATATATTTTAATGAAAAATCCAGCTAATGTTACAATTTTATCTGAGATGGCAAAATTAAACCTTTTTCAGAGAGGTGGACTCAGTTAAAATAAACTATTGTATTAGGCACAGCAATCACAAATATTCTTTCAGTGCTAGAAGGAAAAGTGTTCTATTGGCATGGAAAATTTCCAGATCTCACTAAGACCAAGGAAGCAGCTTGTTTCCTGAGATGTGAAACAGTCCTTATGCCTCTTCCCTTGGCCCTTTTCATACAAAAGAAAAACATAAAATGAATGAAGTAAAACTGTCTTCTTTCTCCCTATTATGACACCAATTGCGATGCAGTTATATGAAATTCATATTGTATCAAATAAAAACCTGTTTTAACAAAATAAAACCAAACCCATTGCAAACTAGAATATACACAAGCAGTGCCAAACACAGCAGAGATCATAATAGGACCATAATGCTTATCTTATTTGCACCGCTGTGCTTTCATTGTCAAAAGTAGTTGTGAAGGGAAAGCACAACAAATTTGTCAGTTTTCTGATGCTGAGTGGCAGTCATGCATAGGAACAGCTCTTAACTGTAACGCCACTTTAGATGCTAGCCTTGGATCGGTATTGCTGTGGATTGCTTTTGATTTACGTCTGCTCCCATTCCAACTGTCATGGCTTGCTCCTTAGTCTGTCCACTATGTTTTGTAATTCATAGAATCATGGAATGGTTTGGGTTGGAAGGGACCTTAAAGATCATCTAGTTCCAACCCCCCTGCCATGGGCAGGGACACCTGCCACTAGACGAGGTAGCTTGAAGCCCCATCCAACCTGGCTTTGAATGTTTCCAGGGGTGGGGCATCCACAACTTCTCTGGGCAACCTGTTCCAGTGCCTCACTACCCTCATAGGGAAGAATTTCTTCTTTACATCTAATCTAAATCTATCCTCTTTCAGTTTAAAGCCATTACCCCTTGTCCTATCACTACATACCCTTGTAAAAAGCCCCTCTCCAGCTTTCTTGTAGGCCCCCTTCAGGTACTGGAAGGCTGCTATAAGGTCTCCCCTGAGCCTTCTCTTCTCCAGGATGAGCAGTCCCAACTCTCAGCCTGTCTTCATAGGAGAGGTGCTCCAGCCCTCTGATCATCTTCGTGGTCCTCCTCTGGACCCGCTCCAATGGGTCCACATCTTTCCTGTGAGAACAGGAAAGTTCCAGAGCTAAACACAGTACTCCAGGTGGGGTCTCACGAGAGTGGAGTAGAGGGGGAGAATCACCTCCCTTGACCTGCTGGTCAGGCTTCTTTTGATGCAGCCCAGGATACAGTTGGCTTTCTGGGCTGCAAGTGCACATTGCCAGGTCATGTTGACCTTCTCATCAACCAACACCTCCAAGTCTTTCTCCACAGGGCTGCTCTCAATCCATTCTCTGCCTAGACTGTATTTGTGCTTGGGATTGCCCCAATCCATGTGCCAGACCTTGCACCTGGCCTTATTCAACTTTATGAGGTTCACACGGGCCCACCTCTCAAGCCTGTCAAGGTCCCTCTGGGTGGCAACCCTTTCCTCGGGCCTGTCAACCACACCACACAGCTTGATGTCATCGGTAAACTTGCTGAGGGGGCACTCAATCCCACTGTCCATGTCACCGACAAAGATGTTAAACAGCGCTGGTCCCAATACCGACCCCTGGGGAACACGACTCATCACTGGTCTCTACTTGGACATTGAGCTGTTGACCGCAAATGTTTGAGTGTGACCATCCAGCCAGTTCCCTATCCACCAGGTGGTCCATCTGTCAAATTCATGTCTCTCTAATTTAGAGACAAGGATGTCATGCAGGACAGTGTCAAATGTTTTACACAAGTCCAGGTGGATGACACCAGTAGCTCTTCCCTTATCTACCAACATTGTAACCCTGTCGTAGAAGGCCAACGATTTGCCCTTAGTGAAGCCATGTTGGCTGTCACCAATCACCTCCTTATTTTCCATGTGCCTTAGCATAGTTTCCAGGAGGATCTGCTCCATGATCTTGCCGCGTACAAAGGTGAGACTGGCTGGCCTGTAGTTCCATGGGTCTTCCTTTTTTCCCTTTTTAAAAAATGGAGGGTTATGTTTCTCCTTTTCCAGTCAGTGGAAACTTCACTGGACTGCCACAGCTTCTCAAATATGATGGATAGTGGCTTAGCAATTTCTTCTACCAGCTCCCTCAGGACCCATGTATTCAGCTTCATGGGCAATAGGATGTGATCCATTGGTTTCCGTACTTTCTAATTGCTCTTCCTAACTGTTGCACCACCAGACATGCAGTGAGACCAAGAATGCAGCATTCCAGACAGATGTCTTCTAACCAGATTTTGGTTGACAATGGCTTGTACAGATATGCCAGTCTTGCAGACTCTGAGCCAGTTTCTGCCTCACATATGAAAACTCTCCCAAATGGAAGTTTTCTGATGATTATACATGACTAATTTTAAAAGATAGTATCATAATACACTACCTCTGCCATTTCCCATTAAAAATATCTCAGACAAATAATGTCCTCATCATTAGGCCTGAGGCATACTTCTGACAACCTGCTGATTATACCTGTGTAGGTTAGAGATTGTTAACACTTAACTCATCTGAGCTCAGTCTTTATCGCTGGCTCAGTCTGGTTGTGAATACTTGCCTAAGATTGTCATGCAGCTCTTTATATTGTATGGTATAAACCATTTGGCTGCTTCTTTTGGCTTAGTACCCTCTTTATACCTTTGAATATTCTACTCTCATGTAAATTTACTCAGACCTTGTGAATCATAGCAGTGTGTGTCACATAGAAAAAGTAATTCTTCATGTCCTACTTGTGAACAGATTTTCAGGAAAGCAATAAATACTTGTCAGTGATGCAGTCTTCTTCAGAAATGTTTATGTTTTGTATCCATCTCAAAAGCATTGGCTTTGGCATCTGACCTGTTTTTTTGGGAATTATCATTATCCAGACCTGGAATGAATATATTTCATTCCCTATGACTTCAAAAATCTATCAATTCAAAACTGAGTTACAGGTATTTTGTAAGTCATAGGAATCCCTTGTCTTTTAGACACACTTTTCAAAAATGATGGAATGTATTCACTTCAACAGAAAATGGACTTACCGAAATGTGGTACAGCTTCCCAAGCTTCTCCGCAAAAGCTAATCACAAGAGTGGCTTATGTTGGGAAAACATACTGCTTTATATAGTTGTTAATTAGAGATTTCATCATAACAAAGCATATTTTTGATTGCCCTCTACTTCTGATATAACAATTTGCTTGTTGAGTTATTCCTGCCTAACCAATACATCGTCTGCCCAGTACAAGATCTTGTGCTTTGGAAGCCTTACTATAACTATGGAAATAGTGAAGCACATAGTCATCTGCTACCTACAGTCTGTGTTGTAAACAAATAGTATTTTCCACAGGCCCAGGCAATTTAGGCTCCTCTGGTAATCTGCTCTACAACCTGGCCTCAGTTTTCTGTAAGGTGTACATTGCAGCATTTTTTTGTGTGCATCCTTGTACATATTCACCTAATTTGTACTCAGTGCGAGAGTTGAAGTTCCTAACGTAGATCAATGTTTTTAGCATCCTGTACAGTAGTCCATTACATGCCGTTCATGGTAATGTAACAGCAAAGCACCTCTCTATTACATCTGTCCCATATTCTGCTATTGAAGCTTTGTGTGTTATAGTTCCTACTGGCAAACATGGCAGCCAGGTTTTCCTTCTTGGTTTCTATAAAATGTCATTCTGTTTCAGTAAGAACTTACTTTACTTGTAGTAAAGAACTTCCTAAGTGTCCTGGTTTTGGCTGGGATAGTTAATTTTCTTCCTAGTAGCTGGTATAGTGCTGTGTTTTGGATTTAGTATGAGAATAATGTTGATAACACACTGGTGTTTTAGTTGTTGCTAAGCAGTGCTTACGCTAGTCAAGGAGTTTTCAGCTTCCCATGCTCTGCCAGGTGCACAAGAAGCTGGGAGGGGGCACAGCCAGGACAGCTGACCCAAACTGGCCAAAGGCATATTCCATACCATGTGATGTCAGGGTCAGTATATAAACTGGGAGGAGCAGGCCATGGGGCAGTGATCGCTCTTTGGGGATGGGCTGGGCATCGGTCGGCAGGTGGTGAGCAATTACATCACTTGTTTTTTTCTGGTTTTTTTTTTCTGTTTCTCTCTTGTTTTCTTTTTCATTACAATTTTTTTTTCAATTATTAAACTGTTCTTATCTCAACCCATGAGTTTTCTTACTTTTGCTCTTCAGATTCTCTCCCCCATCCCACTGGAGAGGGGGGAGGGTGAGAGAGCAGCTGTGTGGTGCTTAGCTGCTGACTGGGGCTAACTAAGCTGTCTTCACATGTCCAACTGCATGATGACCAGGCCAGGGAGATTAGTCTAGAAAAGTATAGAGCGCATGTAAAGCAAAGTGATGATTGGAAAGTCAGACAATAGGAGAGTTAAAGCTATGAATTTATGTTTATTTATTGGACAGCAAGCACTGCAGTCACACATAACAGAGCACTGTATCTAGTTGCTGCAGAGCTCCATCATGTTTCTCTGACCACTGCCAAGTTATTCTGTTGTCTCAGCAGAGCTGTCTTCCCTTGGGTGCCCTCTGTGGTTAGTCTAATTATCTGCAGGATCTTTCGTAGAGCTTCTTGTACTATAAAATTTTCATTTGTGCTACTGCTGAAGTCTTCATCTTTGCTGTCATCTGCCTAGATTCCTGTTGTATTTACCATCTTCCAGCCTTCACTTGAACTAAATTAATATTTTCTACTTGGATCTTTGCCTTCCCTTTCTTCTGTTTCTGATCATATTCCACCTTGATTGACACTGTAATTATCATGTCCCCAGCTATTATGTGGATGTCTATAATAACTCCATATGTTTCACTGTTGCTTTGTTGAAACAATTTCCTCATTGCCCTTATTCCAAAAGCTAGATGTTATCTATCTTGTAGCTGCCTCAGGAGTTCCATAGTCTAGATGATTCCTCATTTAAACAGACTTGCCAATATCAGTCTTTTTTTGTCTAGAAGACTAAATATGTTTTCACCAAGTACTCTATGCTGAACATCTGTTTGTGAACAAATGGAATAATGCTTAGAATAGACCTGTTAAAATGACGGGGATTAAGATAAATTACAGGTTTTTTTAGCTGTGACTAATTTATAAACCTTTGCGGATATGTTAATTTTGACCTTGACCCTCGTTTATGAGATGCTTGGGTGCAATTTTGAGTCTGTCTCCTGCAAAGAGGCTTTTTTTCTGGCCAAGTTCGATAATAGTGACTGACTGATATATGTACTCTGCTGGCATATTTACAGGCCTGCAAGGGCTTCTTGAATCATACAGTGAGATTTTTTTGTGTGTTTTGGCTGCCTTAATACGCAACACTTGTATTAAGGTATTGTAGTTTCTCAGTCTAACATATGAGACAAGGAGCTGAAGACTTGACCTTAAATGGTGTTCAAGGGACTTAGCTTGGAACTTCCATCTGTTATAAGTGTAACACCGAAGTAGGTGGGACCCTGGCATCTGACTGAAAAGCTGAACTGAGAAAAACTGAACTTCAGGCCCAGAATCAGTCTGGATTATTAAAATGTGGAAAACAGATTTGCTGCGCATACTGAACCACTTTTCCTGCTCAGCATTATTCTGTTCCGGTGCAGGTTTAATCAGATTCAATTTTGTCCACGCATTTTGAGTAATACCATACAGGTAAACTTAGTTCAACCCTGCATATGGAAGTGTAATTATTTAATTTTATAATTTTGCAACATGTTACTCTGAAGGCTGAGCAAAACATAATACTTGTATGCTATAGCACACCTTCACTGTTCCTCTGTGTGAACTATTGATGTCTTTTATTTTGGCGATGTCTAGCTTAGCTAGTAGCAAGTTGCTGAGGACACCCACACAATATGTGTTTGCAGTGGGGAGAGGTTACCTGAGGTTAACTCTAGGCTTGCATGAACTGCATGTCTGTTACCAGCTGAAGTGTATTAGGTAGAAGTGCATTAGGTGAAGTCCTGCATTGTATCTCAACCTCATCCAAAAGAAAATCAATTAATGCACTCTGAGACTGCCCTGCAATGCAAACCAGCATGTAGTAATTGGAGACAACTGGGGGACTGGCTTCACAAGGGCACTTTTGGTCTGAAATAGAATGCTACTTTAGAGGTAACATCTGAATCTCAAATGTTGTGATACTCTACGATGCTTTGAGCTGGCAAGAATTGTAAGGATGGGACAGGATTTCTATTTCTGTGCCTATGTCTTGTAAGATCCTGCTAATGACTAACACTTTTTTCCATTCCAAACCAGTATCTGTGACACTCTTTTCTAAAGTCTCCTATTCCTGTCTCCTGCTTCATCCTGACTACATATTTTTTGGTATTTCCAAATACATAATTTCTTGCCTCTTACCCTGCTGTGTTACAAACTTGTGTTACTGCTTTTTTCCTGGAAGTAAAAATTGATAGTCTGTAATTACTCTGAAGACCTTACCAGAATCACAGCATATTCATAACCATTACACATAGTGAAAGGCTGTTATGAGCTTTGAGAATCTTTGCTTCTATGGGAATTAGAACAGAGCTTTTAAATCCCTTACTACTTCATTGTTTCCTGGAGCCTTGAGCTGTATGAGGAGTGCTGGTCCAATCACCTCCACTTCTCTGCAAAATTGCCAAGAAGAAATTAGGCTGGGAATGGATTACAGTTCTTCTAGTGTATTTTTTAATATTGCTTTTATTTGTGTTATTTTTCCATTCTATTTTGTCATATATCTATAGTCTCAGATAAATAACCTCTTCTTGCTTTAACCCAACTGGTGTCACTTCTGACACAATGCTTCCCAGCTGTTGGCTTTCTATACTACATAAATTCAGAGTGAGACCAAAGGATGTTGAAAACTTCTCTTGCCAAATACCATACTCTACTACCAGTTCTCCAGACTCAGTATCTGTTTCACATGAGAGCTGCTTCCAACTTCTTCCTCTACAGAAACGTAGTTATTAGAAATTACTCATTGTAATGCAGCATCATTACACTATAATACATTTGTGTTAACTTAGGGTTTTTGGGGTGCATACCTCTATATTTAGTATAGAGGAGAAAGAATCAGATCCCTGCTCGTATTAGAACACAGGACATTCTTGAAAAAGTTGTAGCATACTTGTCACTTCACTCATTTAAATAGCCTCATGCTGTTGAATAGGAGACTCAGGTAAGCAAAATACTTGAACATTTAAGTGCCTATAGGATCAGAGTCTTAGTGTATATTAAATTAATTGAGGGTAGAAACCTGGATAAATACAATCCTTTGGGAAGATTCAGTATAGTTTCACTAAAGGGAAGTCCTACATTGCAAACCTCTTGAAGATCTTCAGACGAATCAGCAAACATGTAGCTAGAGGTGATCTGGCTGATAATTTACCTGTATTTGTCCAAAGGCTTTTAAGGTAACCAAGTAGTCACGGAATAAGAGGGAAGGTCCCACTGATAAATCACTGGTTAATGGATAACCAAAAAAGAATACATATATTTTTCTTACAAGAGAGAGAGGTTACCATTGTAGTTCCACTGCAGCTGTGCTCATCCACCTATTTATAAATGATTTAGAAAATGATATTATCAGTGAGTGAGACAGCTTTCAAATTATATTCTTTACTAGAGCATTTGAAGACAGCTAAAGGACCTTAGAAGTCTAAGTGACTGGGTAATGAAGGGCAGTTGACATTCATTGTAAATATATACAACATGATGCACACAAGGAAAAACAATCCTAACTTCACATGAGAACTGGCAGTCTGCAACTTTGCCATTACGACTCACAAGTGAACTGGCACTATGATAAATAGTTCTGTCAAAACATCAGCTTAACATTCAGCAGTGGACAAGAAGGAATGTTAAGAATTATTACAAAAGGAAGAAAGAGCAAATGCTAAATAAAGGTTTATGCCACTTTTTAAGTATATACTTCATCTTCTCCTAGAATACTGTGATTTTTTTCTCATCTCACTACAGCAGAATATAGGCCTACAGCAGAAATTGTAAAGATTTGAAGAACAACAAGGATGATCAAAGACATAGAATAGCTTCAGCATGAGTAATGATTAAACTGAATGATTTTTGACTGAAAGAGAGATGACTGGATAGGCATATGGTAAAGTTCTACAGAATCATAACTATCTGGAGATAGTTGTGGAGAGACTGGAGAGACTGGAGAGACCTCTTCACTGTCTCTTACAGGACAAGAACTAGGGGCTATGAATAAAGCTGTTATGAATCTAGTTTAAAACAGAAGGAGGTGGTTGATCATGCAGTGGGGTTGTATATCTTTTGAACTTTTTGCCAAAGGATGTTTTTTATTCAAAAAATTAACATGGGCTCAAGCAGACAACTGTAAAGATACTTAGGAATGCAAGTACTTGGAAGAGGTTATTAAATAGGTAAACTACTTCGGGTTCAAGAAATTCTATAAACTGAAAATAGTCGAGGCCAGGAAGTATTAGAGAAAATACAATCTGTGCTTGCCCTACTTGCTTTTCCCTAGCTACTTCCTTTGTCATTTAGAATCAGGATACTGAGATACTAACGTTACTCTGAACCCATGGTCTCATAGTTTTCTGTACTTCAGTTCTGGTTATTTGTTTATTTATATTGTCTTATTACTTATTCTTGTAAATAAAATTAGTTTCTGCATTAGTACATTTCAGTAGTCACTTTATTGAAACTGATTCTGTTACACTGGCATTCTTAACAAATTTGTCCAGATTTGGCTCTCTGTTACATGTTTCAAAGAAGAAAAATGTCAAAGAAAGTTATTCATGTGATTAATGAGGAGTATGAATAAAAACCATGTGCTTATATACTGGAAATTACTGGATGAACCTTGCCATTAAACTAAGTTAATTAAACTTGTATGCAAAAAGTCCATTTAATAATTATCACATATGAGTTTTTATGTGCAGTTGTTTCTTCAAGATTTATACTGACTTTGCTTGCTCTGTTCAGGAGCCATGGTAAAGGTGTGGTACTGTAGGATAAAGTACAGAATTGCTTTAAACTTTTAGTCAGAATGTACCTAGAGACATGATCTGAGAAAAATTTTTTCTGAAAGCAACACAGAAGTTAACTTGGTTCTATGTCAGATTCTCTTGGAAGGGAAAAGGGAACTTGTTAGTATTTACTAAACATTATTCATTTCAGAATATTACCAGAGTAGGCATCAGACTTCATACTCTTACCAACTCCATGCAACCACCACTCCAAAAAACATAATTGTAAAAACCTTAGACTGGCTTTCATTATTAAGTAAGCTTTTACCTCCAGGTAATTACTACGAGCAAAATGCATGCAGTGACGAGGAACTTCAGTTTTTCTACCAGGTAAATAAATATAAAAAATAATGAGAGACCTGAAGGCATACTGCTGACCTAATCTGTTTTACCTAGAGGCAAAACTGTAGAATCTTTCCTCTACTAAGCTTTTACTTCAGCATAGGTCTTTAACTCTGGATGTAAAAATAAAGAAAAGCAAAGCAAAAACAACAATAAGAAACAATCCCTCTCAAATTACCATTTTCTAAAGTAATAAAGCAGGAAATTATCTTCACTGAAAAACAAACCAAACGAGGCCAAACAGGATTCTAGGAACATTACACGTGTATGTTTCATTTGGAAAATCAGGCAAATCACGAGAACCCTGGCTTAGATTTTTAAAAGAATGTAAACCTGCAGGTTGCTTGCCAGGAAAAAAAAATATTTTATTTGAAAAACCCTATATGATTCAATCTAATTAGCAAATTTTGCCAAGAATGGTCCTTGACAAAGGACCAATATCTATCCCCACACATAGTCCACTGCCCCCAGGGGTCATTATGAGTTATTTTGCATCCTAACAGTTTGAGAAACTTCCTTCTTTTGTAACACTAAGATGATAAAGATCACCAGACTGTTCTTAATGTAATCATTAGTAGACTTCTTTGTTTTCCAACAAGTCCTAATTTAGACCTCAGGTAAACAGATGAGCTATCTCATACATCTTGTTTCCTCCAAAAAATGAAGGTGTTCATTACTCAGTTTAGCCAGCATATGATAACTAAGATTACCCATATGAGGTAAAGTCCTAATGAAGATAAGTCAGTTCATAATTTCAACATTAATTTGGAGCTCAAGCTGGACCTTCGCTGCAGCACAATCTGCTATGGCAAATTACTAATGTGTGAAAGGTGCAAATTGCCTGTCTTCATTAGGAATTTATTAGGCATTTTTTACCATAGGTGAAGACACACCGAGTTTCCTAGTGGAGACACACCCTCCATGAAAATAGCTTCCATGTTTGGAAAAGGTTTTGCTAGCTGCAAGCAGGCAAGTAAGTAAGCAGGCAGACTTAGGCACACAGAGCTCACAGACATTTGGACTACTTGCCTGCTTCAAATTAAGCAGCTGCTAAATGTTTTGTGGCTCACAGCCTACATTTTGGAATTTGAGACCCTTCCCCCATCGGTTTGAGAGAGCCTGCTTTCAAGACCTTTATGAAGATGGTGTTATGCAGACCTTTAAAGTTTTTGCTTAGAGTGCTGTATACAGTAGGGTTTTGTTTAATTTATATAGCTAATGTTTCTCTTTTTAGGAAGAGGTTGCTTGGTTTTGCTTGTTTTAATAGTTTTTGTTTGTTTGTTTGTTTGCTTGAGACTATGTTCATGTTGTGGTAGAAAGTTTGTGGAAGCTAAAGAACAAATATTAATAATGCTACAGGCTAGATAAACAACACAGCTAAGATTGTTAAGAAAACGGAAAGGAACCAGTATCTAAACAAAACTAGTGGGTTTTTACTTGTTTTCAAGAAAGTTAACTGAAAACAAATTTAGCAAATGGCAAGATTCCAAATGCTGTAGCTATAACATGCCATAATTAATGTCATAATTTTTTTCTCATGTATGACAGATAATAATTCATTTTGCAATTACTCTTCAATATAATGCATGAGTTGTCCCTTTCTTTTTTGTTATGGAAGACTGAAGACAAACAACATAGGGAAACATTGTCTCGCTATGCCAGTTATGACTGCGAGGAGGCAGGGGATATAGGAATAGACTGAGGATGTAGAAAGGTACTTGTCTTGCAGTTAGGGCAGATAATCTTGACAGAAATTGTCAA
>WAAD01027713.1:1765-21539 GCA_013389945.1 Fregata magnificens
TATTTATGTAACTTAATGACAACACTGAAAAGGGGGCAAAGGTTTGGTTTGTTTCAGACAGGCTTCCCATGAGATTACTGGTGTTCATGGCTTTGATCTCTCTTCAAGGTTCAACATGAAAATAAACAAAATCATATAAACAAGACTTTAAAGTTGCTGTCAACTGGTTAATTGATTATTAATTTTTCCAGATTACTTTGCTCCCACAAAGAAAAAACAGCCAAAATAGTAATCTTTTTTATCTGTGGGAACACTGTTCTGCTAATAACTGGTTTTTGAAGAAATATCAGGAGAAAACAGATTGTCTAAGGAAACATCACATACCATAGTATATAGGAACCTTGGTATTCACGGTCTGTAGTGTGGCTGGTGTCCAGGAGAGTCTCTTCAGCATTTTGACTGGGGAAAGCTGGTCTGCCAGAGAGATGTTACGTTCTTTTTTTGACCTTGACTGGTGCAGGAGGCTTCTTGGAGTGTTAAACAACCAGAACAGTTAAAATCTAGAGCAGATTTTACCTAACCTATCATAAGTATCTAGAATCTAGTCTAGCATCTAGTCTAGTCTTCCTAGTCTCCTCTTATAGTCTATGGACAAATTTAAATACCCTAGAAGGTGAATTATGTCATTGTAAGATAGGTCAGGTAAATCGTCCTTTGGAGAGGCCCATGCACCTTCTGTTGACTCTAAAAGAGCCCAAGTAAACTAACTTAGCTTTGGACAGGCAAATCCTAGATGCCTAAAGCTTAGGCAGATGAATACTGAGTTGGACTCCTAAGTAGGGGAATTTTATTCAGGTGCTTAAATTTACTCATGGAGCTCTTAAATGTAAATATGAAGCCACCTTGAGGAGATTTCCAGAAAACTGCGTACAGCAGCCATGCATCAGTCTCAGAACATCCTTTTTAATTACATGATAGTCTCAGATGTGCTGCACATATTTAGTACACTTTTTAGAACAGTTTTTTCCAAAGCAGAGGCTGTATTTGGCACTCATTTGAAGGAAAGTATTCAAATGATGTAGAATCAGATTGGTTCTCTGTCTGTATTTTGCAAAGATCAAATAGAATCCATTAAAATGTTATTGATTCAAACTTTGTGCTGAAATACTCTCTGTAAGAGCTCTGTCATTAGCCCTCTGAAAGGGCTGATTAGACTCTGACAAGAGTTATGAGTATATAGAAGCTACCAAACGGTATTTGTGTACGTAGTGAAAGGCGTAGGACATTAGCAGGGGGGTGGGACTAGGTGATCTCCAGAGCTTGCTTCCAACCTCACCTAGACTGTGATTCTGTGATAACTGCACTTCTGGCACACAGGTACATACATCCCCCCCCCCTACTCCCCCTGTGCCATGACTTCTCAATTGTTCTGTCCAGCCTATTATTGCACTTTCTTTATTAAAAAAAACCTAAACTGAAACAGCTTTTTAAATGTTTTAAAGAAACATTTTACTTTTCTGTCAAAGAGACAATTTTGGCAAATGTCTGTGGTGTATTTGAAAGAAAAGTAAGGAACAATCAATCAGCTTCAAAATGGAATCCTTTACGGATTGACTAAGTAGCCTGCCAGTAATGGACTACTGTGTGCTTCTCCCACCAGGTGGGAACAGAAACATCCTTGTCAATGAATGCATGTCAAATTGAATCAAAACAAACCCTAAGTACAGAACTGTGTAGTGAAGTTATCTACCCACACAAGGTTAAAAAATTTGATCTACTGGTGTATTATATGTATTTAATTGACACTTTGCAATGATCGAAATCAGACATTCCACTGGCAGGACACAGCATACAATTTTCCTTTTAATTTATATGTTGTTTTATGTGGGTATCAGAGTGATCATCTTTTTTTTGGAAGGGAAAATAAAGACAATCGCATGAAAAATAAGCTACCATATGTTATGTGAGGGGATATTTTTGCTATTTTCTTTTTGTCTCTGAATACACAGTTTGTTTTCATAAGCTCCAGCTTATGAAAGCTTATGAAATGGTCCTTATTATCATTTAATGTATTTCAATAATTTAGAATCAAATCATAAAACTCTCAGCACGTGCAATCAAAATTAAACTTAAATAGAAGAGCAGTATCAATATTTTGAAAATTTCTGCAATCTTTTCAAGTTAATTTTTCCAAGTAAGAGAATGTTTTCACTGTTGCAATTGAGTTATAAGTGAAAATAATGAATTCTACATCATTCAAGATGTAGGATTTGAAGATAGGAAAGGATTTGGTATTCTAATACCAGACTCCTGAAGCAAGTGCTCACAGACTGATTCATCTACATGCAATAGTCCCCATTCAAACAATCTCTACGAATTTTTTTGTCCAGTTTTAACCCTGCAGCAATGCTTATGATTTGCTAAAGAATTGGAGAAAGTTGGTAAATAAGACTATGGAAGTTTTATTTGCTGAAATCAAAATATGAAAGAATTATTTTGATTGAATGAATTTCCTTTTGATTTTTTTTCTGCTTTGCCATATTGTGTTTTTAGATGAGTCAAATTGATGCCTGAAGAATAAGTATCATCTCTTAACATTACGTGCATATGATGACACACTGCCAAAATTCAAACTCTTTGACTGCATTACACTTGCTTATATTTTTAAATACTGTTAATGGAGCTTCAGGGCTGTCACAGAGATAATCAATCAGATGACAGATCATTTGCCTTTCAATTGTGCAAATGAATGCAATGGATGTCTAGCATAAATGTTTTGATATTTCTGAGGTTGCCACAATAAAATACACTTTTCGACAGAATGCTTAATTATTTTGTCAGAGGAACAAATACATCATTGACAAAACTTGAAACATTTGCCCTAGCAAGCTATATAATTTTAAATCACAAACATTAGGTCTGTACAACTGACTGTATTATATTGTTTTCACTATATGCTGATTGCCTGCTGTCTGGCAATCTGCCATAAGCAATTCTGCATAAACTACTGGCAGTCTGTGCAGAAAACTTCTTCATTCATTTTGGAAAGTACAAACTGTTTTCTTTCCTTAGGGCATGTATTTTTGCTTCTCAATGTGAAATTATCATTGTCATATATGATCTTGCAATTCAGGTTGGGAATGTAACCAGGTAAAATTGCAGAAAGAATATGTAGACTCAGCCAGACTCATAATCTTTATGTTTGCTCTGCATCCACTGTATTTTGTACCAACAGACTCCAAGTATTGGCTTTTTACAGCTAGCAGTTAGCTTGGGATGCATGTAACAAACCCTTTCGATATCAAAATGTTAATTAATAGGGTAATTCTAGCTGCAGATCAGTCTGAGCTATTTTACAGATGCATTTTAATCTTACCTTGTATGTCTGTACAAAGTTTGTAAAGCAATATATGGTCCTTCAGTGTTGAGGCCGCTTGGGTATTCACCGAATCTTTGTAAAAAAAGCATTCCCAGTGCCCATACAAGGCAAGAACTGCTATTTACATAAGCATTAATGAGCCTTTCCAGCACTTTTCTCCCTTGCATGCCATTTCTCTGCCTGGGTTACAAGTGCAAAGACAAAGTCCCAATGGCACAACTGGCAAAGAATCAAACACAGAGCCATACCCCTTATCTCTAGTTCAAGACATAGATCATCTTATTTTAATCCATTTATTGAGGGCTCATACTTTTACAAATTAAGTCTTTCTTCATTTTTCCATCTCTGGGTGATTTTCTGCTCAGTGAGATAATATCCAAACCCATAAGCTTTTCAGAAACAGTTGCAAACAGTTCTCCTTTATTTGATCTGCAAATACAAGCCATTAGGCATAGAGTTGGTTGGGGGATTTTTACATTTTGTTTTACTTTGTCTTTTCTGCCTTTTACTTTGGAGAGGAGAACATCTATATTAGCTAAACAAGTGATGAACCAGAAGAAGATCACACACTGTCTGTATGTATTTAGAGGGCATAGCAGGTCAGCTGCATGTGAAATACACATGGCAGTTGTTTATTCTGATTTATTTATTTTGATTTGCATTATTTCAAGAATTTTATCAGAGGAGAAGTGTTGAACAGGAACCAGCTTTTGTTTTTACATTATAAGGCCAAGATTAGGCTCCCCATTCAGTAGTTGGAACAAAAATAGGCAAAGGTTTGAGCAGTTTCCCTTCATGCTTAAACAGTACAAAAAACCCCTTCCAAATTGCTGAAATGCCCAGGTGCCTTGCAATGGGAGGCATAACCTTATGCTGCTAACAAACAGTTCAGGTCAGCTCTCCCATCATCAACAGCGTATTACTGCCAGGTCTTTGCTTGGTGGTCTGCAAGGAGCAATAGGCCAGTTTCTAGCACAGAGGTGTCCTCAGCGCCGAAACTACCATTTTTGTCACACATGTAAGCAGTCTGGGCAGCAGCAAGTGATGGATGAACAGAAGAGTGACATCACTTTCTCATCCTACCAGTGGTCTTTTCAAGTTAGGACTGAGATACATTAGCAGTGGGAGAAAACTGCTGCTGCTGCTCCCTTCAGTCACACAATTGCAGCTATAATTGCAATGACTGCAGAAGGCCCACACAGACTCTTATTAAATTTCCCTTAAGTCTTAGTTTGGGCATAGTGGGACTGAAAAGAATGTAATTTAACTATGTGCCTCAGAGCACAGTACAGCGCCAGTCAAAGGAACGGTGCTTTTGCAATTGTCCTCTAAGAACAATATTCTCCTGACCACAACCCATGGTAAAGTGCATTACCATCTTGGATGGGATTTTTCAGCTGAGAAGCAGGATGGAAGACTGGAAATTCTCATCGTATTTTGTTTTTTTCCTGTCCTGTCTTCATCCAAATTACATCCAGAGATTTCACTAGCATAGACAAAAAAGAGTTACTATCCTGCTCTCTGAGAAGAACTCAGCATTGCTGTTCTGAACTAGACCAAAGTAATTTGGGGAACTAGTCAAAGCTAGAACTAATTTTTAATTGAAAGAAGAAAATAACTACTGCTTCCTTGGTGATAGGATTATTCCTCCCTCATAATGCTGAAATGGATTTCAAGGAAAATGCATCTTCAGGTAGATTATGGGAGCCATAAATCTTTGACTTTGCCGACAGCAGAGCCATAAGAAAAAAGAAGTAAAAATATCCTGAGCAGCCTGTGTGGTAATTATAAACACACACAGAGTAGGCTTCTCATCGCTATCAGCCCTCCTCTTGCCAAGTGACCCATCTGGTCACCATGAAGGTCCTCTCATGTGATTTCTGTATGAAGTGTTGAGGTGTTTTCTGAATATTGACAATGGCTTCTTTGTGTGCTGAGCAGAGCAGGGTACACTCTCAGTCTGTCAGCTGATAGGGGTAACGAAGAGGAATTGTTTTAAAGTTTTTTCTGGGTTGAAAGTTGGAGGAAAGGTTATTGTTAGAATTTTATAAATAAATTAATTCTTGTGTGTTCAATATAAAAAAGGAAAGAATAGGAAAATTAATCATAAAATCAGTGAATGACATCTGAAGTTAAGTAGGTATATCCTAACCCCTGCAAAATTTCCTGAAGTATGGCTTAATTCATGAAAAGAAAGGTAATTCTTCCAGCAGTATCATGTGTTTTCCTCTTTCCAGAAACAGAAATTTCATTTGATTTCTCTAGTGAACCCAATCTAATTTTTCTCTAGGAAGGCACAGGGGCTATGAATTCAAATGGACCAAGGAGGCCAAACAGTGTTTTGGTATCCATCACCTCTCATAGAAGTGAAGAAATGAGTGACACTGCCAAAAAGAAAAGGGTGTAAGGACTCTCACTGACCTGTATAAGTGTCTTTTCACAGAGTCCAAAAGATCTTTAGTAATGAAATATGGGTACTGCAATAATCCTGCAACCCCCATCTCCAAGGAGAGACTGCAGTCAGCAGGGTGAGGGTAGGGATACATGCCAAGCCCTCCCACTGGACCCGCATCTATCGTGACTATTCAGCAAACATCCAAAGTTAGCTGGGGACACAATGCTGCTCTTGCCCACAGCATGTCTCTTATCCTCACCCGCTGAAAGGAATCCTGTGCTTGGCACCAGATTGCTGGGGGCATGGGATCGCTCCCCTCTGCTTGTTCCTCAGCCCATTGTAGTGCCAGCCAGAGCAGGTCAGCCTATGGAATTCGGATTTTGGAAATGCAGCAGTAATTCAGCATTTTGCCTCCACCCTCCAGCAAATAGGTCTTTCTAAAGCATGGGGTTTTTATTTTCAATTTTGCCTTAGTGTCTGATTAGCAGAAGATTTCATCTGTTCAAGATCTCAGGAACTCTTTTTGACCTCAATTAATGCTTTAAGGAACTAAGCTATTAAGTGTTTGAGACATTACCATCACAGGAATATATATATATATTAGAAACATGTGCTTTGCTAAAATGGTCTTGGAACAGTTTCTGCATGCCTGTGTGTCCCCTTGGATCATTACTACCATTCTTTCTGTGCTGGCATTCCAGAGCTGCTGATTCACAGCCTACATCTGGTTCTGTAGCTGTTCTGCCAACTCAAAGCCTGATGCATTATTTGGACACTTAACTTGCTCGAGTCATTCTCCCTCTATCACTGACTTGTTTGTTTTAACATCCTGTGTGTTATAAATACATTTCTGCATGGCCTTTCCTCACTCTATTTGATTAGACTATTTGATTTATCAGAAATGTTTTCTTTCCTTCTTTCTTTCTTTCTTTGGGCTCGGTTTTGCAGTTGAGGCTAAGAAGACAGCTGCTGATGTACATATGGAGGCCTGCTGACTTAAGAAAGGCATGGGGTAGATGAGGAAATCTGCTTAGGAAGAGTGACCAGGCCCAGGATCGGGATCCAGCTCTGTAAGCTGTCACTGGTGAGAGCAAAAACTGAGCTTTCCAGACATGTTACTGTGGACAGACAGTTGAGATTTTTGAAACTTAACATGAAGATGTTTGTAGACTGAGATATACCCCAATTGTTTTATGTTGAATTGTATCTGTGTTAACTCATTTACAATTGTTAATGAGTTTGAATTCTTCAGCCATGTAATACTACTTGGGCATCAAAGACACCATGTGAGATCAGATAGCAGCTGAGATTTCTGCCTAATTTGTAGGCTATAAAGAAGCTGGGAAGAGTAGAACAGTGACAACGCTTCACTACATGCATGTTAGGAAGGATGCCCTTCTTCAAAATCCTGCACTAAACCATAAGAAAAGTTAAATGACTTGCCATCATATGGAGTTCATCTCCTTTCCATCAAAAGTGGCCAAGATCCCATCCTATTGAAATCAATGAAAATTTGCAAGTAATTTCAGTGGATCTAGGATTACTTCCAATAAACATATATCCCTTGCCTTAACCAAGGCTGTGTTTTCCTCTCCAGCAATTTCGGTGAGAGTTCCTCATTGAAAAAGCTGCTTAGGGCATGAGTGACTTTTATAGAGTGAGGTTTCCTCCACTGAAATGTTTAAAATGGGTAGCAGCTGTGCAGCCCTCTTCATCAATGCACTTCACAACTCTTGTTTCCAGCTTTGCTAGGCAGAAATAATTTCCAAGGGTGGGATGTGAATTTGGTGTCCATAGCTTTTCAGTCTTTTTCTGTTGAAATTTATTTATACTGCCAATGTGGTCATGCATTTGGTGATAAGGGCAATGTGCACTGAGAACAGGATGGGCAGCCTCCTAAGCCATTTCACTAAGAAACTGTTTGTACAGTGCTTTCAAGTGAGTGCTGGCTGTTGTCCGAAAGCCAAAACCAGCTGTCTTTCAAGAGACCTGTCTATAAACTGACAGAGAAACCCACCATTACTGCCTTGTAACAGCAGTCATGTTGTATTTTGAATGGATGGAGATGGGCTAGACATTGGCTGTAGTGGTCATTGTCCATAGCATGACAAAAAAGCAAAACAATCCAGGCTCAACAGTGTCCTAGTGTCCTGGGTTCCTGCAATATGAATGTTGTCAGCTGCCCCCAGTTTACAGCAAGATTTGCAACACCAGGTTTTTTTCTCCAACCCATGGTTCTTGCAGTCTGACAATTATGTGGGAATTTTCACTTTCAGGGGTTTTCTTGCGAAGAAGCATGCCTCAAGTCTTTGAAAAACTGCCAAGTGTACACTTTAATGGCTCAGAGCCAAAGGGCACAATCCATGAGTTTTTCATTTGTTTTCTGCCTGTCATGATATTTTTGATTGCTTGAGTTCAGCCTAAGGACTGAACCAAGAGAAGTATTTGGTAAGATCTATTCTTCAAATGCAAGGTATTAATTGCAAGTTAACTAAAGCAGGAAGCAGATTTAAAGATCCCTGGTCTGGTTCCCATAAACTTTGCGTCTCTATGCTGTCCTGCCTCCTTTCTCTGCTTTCCTCTCCCCTGAACACATGCCCTCAGTAGCTTGAAACCGCTTTGTGTCTCACATCACAGCAGCAGAACGGCTGCTGTGACAGGACAAACCTACCTACTGAGACCCATGCACGAAAGCTTGATTTCTAGTGAGGTTCTAGCCAGCTAATCTGAAGTTAGCTCAGAAAGCTTTACTGCATTCCAGACAGGAGCTGAGTGTCTCAAGAAGCCATGCACAGCCTTTCCTTACATGCAGGAGGGAGGGAGAGCTGAGCTCAGGTTTTCATCTTCCTTCTAGACATTGTCCCAGAGCAGGATGCTACAGGAAGCATTCTGATTTCCATTGCAGGCATCTTTTTGTGAAATTCATCCTGAAGGTTTTCTAAATTATTTAAAGCAATAGTGACATTATAGCCAAAAATAATGTCTCTATCAGCAGGTGGAGCTGAGCTGAGGTCACAATGATCCCATTTGCCATATCCTGAATAAAAGCCTTCACGATGAAGATAAAAAAAAGGTACACGAGATACTTCACCAATGCTGAAAACAACCTAGTTTAGTGCTGCCTATTGCTAGTAAGATAGCTGTGCTTTCTGAGCAAATACTAAGTTACAGAGTTCAGTGCTGCTACCCCATGCAATAGCTCCTCTATTTGAAGTGTCCTGATATCCCTTGTGTCTACACAGGGAGTGATAACCCAGGAAGGCCTGCTACACATCCTTGATGATGACCAATCCTTTTCTTTCTATGGAGTGATAGCTGCTATCAAACAGTGGAGCTCCATTGCCGACTGTGTAAAGTCAATCTTCTGGCAGAAAGTCAGAGTTCTGTTCTGAAATATTTTTTATCATAATCTTTGTACTTTTCTGAGTAGAATTCCCTTTCGTGTACTTTCACTGAAGTCTTCTCATGCCTGAGAGCTGGCCAAACAGCCATGTTCACAGTGAATTGATAGAAATTTGTACCAGGAAATGGAGTGGGAGGGACAAAGAACAGCAAAATTAATCCAAAATGACTAGCAAAGAGAGCATAAAAGCCAAACTAAGTTAGAGAGATGAGGCTTCTGGGTGCCAAACATGTCATCACTAGAAATCTTCTAATAGCTATGGTATTGATATTTTGAAGATATTTGAGGAAAAGTAAATACATGGAGCTAGATACTAAGTCACTACAGGAATATATAGTAAGGGCCATATGAGAAAGGCCACTAAGTCCAGTGGCATGGATGCAATTCAGTCCCAGGGACTGTGCCAACTCAAGGCCTAATCTCTGCCGAATTATTTTGGGCCTGGTCTCTGTGGTTGCTGATGAATCTGTCTTTTTCCATCTTACTGTAACAGGGTGTTTAGCCCCAGCAGACATATGAAACTGAACAAGCAATTTATTTCAGGGAATGGACTTGATGTTCCTCACAAGATGGAAGGTTGCCAGCTGGGTTATCTTCTGCATCTAATCCAAGTCAAATATTTTCATCATAATGTCTATTAGACCAACCATAACTGAAAGGTAAATTTTCCCAGTATCCACAAAACTCTCTAGCAATTTAGAAAAAGTCTGTGTCATATTTTATATTGAAACAGTCTGTATCTAATAAGGCATGAAGCCTTGACAGGTTTCCATACACTAGTGAGTGCATATGAGGCCATAAATATTTACGTATTTGATTACATATGCAAATTAGATACATAAACATATAAAGGCCTAATTTGCTTTGCTAGATAACCACGTATAAACTGGATCTAGAGTTTGAAAATCTGGCCTAATTTGACATAATTACTAATTGATGCATATCAAATCGATCAGGTACTCTGCATCTGAGTGATGTTACCGACATCTTACAGCCACATTGTATTCAATGAACATTTATGTGGGAAAATAATTAAAGGGAGAAATATTGACCAGAAGGGTTACAGAGTCTCTAATCTACTAGTTTCAGAATAGATAGTGTAAATGTCTAAAAGAAGTTGAAGATGCATCAGAAACTCATGCAGAGCACACCATGAATTCAGTAGGAGTTGTATAGCAATAGATGCTGATACTTTGCTTTTTTTCTTTTTTTATACCAACTGTTCTTGTTCTTTATCATGTTACCTTGCCTCCTTCATGTATACGATGGGGAGAATTTTCACAGATGTAAAGTATGTTGCTTATTCTTTTCTCTAGTAAGACTTATTTTCTATGAGGTTGTGTTTGATACAATCGTAGTAGACTAAATTAGCTTTTTTCTAGAGGCCGCTATTTTATTCCTTATTGCTTGACCATTTTGCTTACAGTTCCTCCCTGTAACCCATTCACAATTCAGGGCAGTAACATGCAGACAGAAATCAGTACGATGCATAACAGCTGGGCTCTAAACTTCAGTGTACTTCTATTCTTTACTCACTATAGTATTTGGTACTAAAATGCTAAAGGTATTCAGCTGCACTACAGAGATGTGTTGAAAGGCTTTTGCTAAATATGGATTAAAAGGTGAATTACCTCTGCTACATGTACCTGAAGATTAGGGTAATCCCTCATGGCATGCAACTGAAATCCGCTAAACCCATAGACAGAGAGTCCTCGGCACTGCTGGGTAGAATGCAACTTCCCTGGTCATCCCAGGAACCCTTGGTAGGACCGGAGGGTGGAAAGCTTGCCTTGCTTCCCTTTCTTCTTAAATCCCCATGTGGAGGGTGGCTATCTACCAGGGAGGGAAGGAAGGACTGAGTATCAAACGGGGAGAATGGAAGCCAGCTGTTACGGTAGAATGAAGTACAGATGAAAAGATGAACACAGAAAAGTTTAACAGTTGGAAATTTGTCATTTTTGCTAATCTCCTCAGATTACTCTGCATATGCAGGCTATATTCCTTAGCTGTTTTGAGAGAATAATAAAAATTACTCTCCAGAAAATGGTTGGAAATAAGGTAAAAAATAATGGGAATCCATTAAATGAGGCAATACAGGGTAGCAATGACAGGTACCCCTGAGGCTGAGAAAATGAATCATAATGGAAATATCACCCTCTATGTCATTCTGCCATTAGATGTACCAAAGAAGTGTTGTTAAAGTCAATGCCTGGTATTTATGGCTGGGGATTGATTTGACCTCAAGTTCTTCCATTTTGTTGTTCTGCCAGTAGTTAAAAGTACGCATTGTGCTACCAGAACAGTGGCTACCAGGCACTCTTCTTGTTGGCCTGCCTTGCCTTGGACAGTGTGAATTAGCTTGTGGCCAGAAGCTCTCATCCCATTTAGTTTATATCGTTAGCCTATTTGCTATACAGCTGGGAGGGCAAAGGATTGCTAACTGGGACATCAGAATTCGCCTGAGTAAAGCACAGGAAATTTTACCAAAAGGAATTCTGCACCAACAAGGGTTTTTAATGGCTAGTACTTGTGGTTTTGACAGGTAAGGATATCATTCCTGATTTTTATGTGAGGAAATAAATATAAGATATGTGGTTTGTCATTTGACATTGCCAAAAACTTTACAGATTAAAAGAAGTTGACTTGGAATGGTGACCAAACTCTTTAAAATAGGTAACAGTGCCACTAGTTACAGGGAGTAACTAATGATATAGTTATCCAGACTGTGCTTCCTATTTTGTTAAAATATTGTCTCTCTTAAATCTTGCAGACCACGGAATTCTTGCTTTTGGTTGCTATTGGTGTTTCTTATATTTATGTGTTATAAGCAGGGAATTTATTTCCTGGCACTAATAGACTTGGGTCTTTGAATGTTTACTAGGTAGCTCAGAGCTATATGTAAACATTCCTATACCACTAACACCTCCTACTTCCAGAGACATCACTAGATACTGGAATACCAAATTAGCAGTTATAAACCTGCTAATCACTACAGTGGTATTCAAAAAAGCTTTCTTTAGCCCAGCCACTTTAATCTCCCTGTGCTACCTCTACAGTCAGGAGGAAATTTCTATAGTGTAATTCAGAGCAGAAACCTAAATTCTAAGTGCTCTAAATGATTCTGTAGAGTAGACCTGGCTATAGGGGGTCTCAAGAGACAGCTTCTCTAGGCTGCAGGTATCCCTGCATTATACCCCATAATTTTTTTTCTATTTAAGAAAATAAATTCTAATAAATCAAAACAAATAGCAGTCATGCAAAGGACAAAAATGAACAAAAGGAGAAAGCTGAGAAATTCAGGCTTCCCTGCAGAGAAAATGAGGAAAGGGTGGAGAATTGCCCAGACATTTTCTGATTATCCTGTGAGATCGGATGGGAACAGTGAGGTAGTTGGGGTGAGCCTGAACAGAGCACTTTCATTTTGGCACTTCAAAAAATGTTGGCAGCGTTTTCTTTTTTAATGTCAACATTATGTGCACAACTTCAAGGTAAGCTTTCCGAGTCACTCAAGTTAATTGATACATCAGGGATGTGGAACTGGAACATTATGTCCTTGATGCTACTTAAAAATATTGCAAAACTATATGTTGCCTTTGGAGGAGGGACTAGAAAAATCCAAATGCATTACAAAAGTGTTGGCCAGAAATGGGGGGATTCACTGCAGCCATTTCCTTTCATGTGTGTCTCTGATTGATTGAAAAACTGTGCAGTTATGTCTTCTGCTCTAGTTTTGATGATTATATACTGTCCTGTCTCCCAAGTTGGATCTACTTGCATCTCATCTGGAACTGTCCTTTTGCTGACTGTATGTATATTTTATACAAAAGAAGAGAGCACTTTGTGCTCTGTTAACAGCTGTCTGCCGCAATGTAGCCTCAAGGCTTCAGAACTCAGGGGTTTGAATTTGGTGCAAGAGCTTGTTAGCGCAGAGACAGACACCTCTGATCAGTGGAGCAAAGAAACGTTACCTACCTGTAGCTGTCGCTCATGGGACGTATCATCCGTATGTATACGCAGGCTGTAGATGAATATCCATCTGCGGTGCAGATATCACAGGCTCTCAGGCCACATCCTCTTCTACCTCACCTGCACTTGTAGGCACACTCAGACCCTGACCTTCTCATGGCCGTACAGGACAGAGTGGTACCTGAGCCCTCCGCTGCCTCAGCCAGCACCCACAGCAGACTCAGTGAGTGGAGGAGGGTGGTTAGTGGATGTTCAGACCGGCACTGCAGAAGAGATTCAAGCACGGAAATACAGCGCCAGGAGAAATGTCTTAGGGCAGCCAGCCTGGCCTCCCAGGGGAATTCTCCTCTGAGGCTCCAGGTCCTACAAGAATTTAGAGAAGCTCATCAGAGCTCCCAAGACCATGGCTCTGCCCCCAGAAGTGACAGCTCTAAACTACACAAAGTTTAAAAATATACGGTCTGCTCTACATCACTGCAGGGGCATTGCTGCAGTTTATCTAGTCCAATGAAGGCAATATGTATCCTGCTACAGTCAGGTAGGGAAGACGTGTAAGACTTGTCCTAACTGTATTTTTATAATCACACTCTTCCTGTGCACAATGTTCACTGGGTGTAACTGTAAATAAGGATTGCTTTCAGCTTGAAGTTCAAAACGACAAGGTTTCTCCATTGCTTATGTGGTGATTACGCAGTGAGACACAGAGGGATGACAGCTGCCAAGGCCAGCCAAGGGCTTGGTGTTCTTGGGAGGGTAGCTCCAGTTAAAAGTATCTTCTATCTTACTTTTATAGTATAATTCACTGTTGCAAACCAAAACTGGCTTCATTACAGTGTACCCATACAGTCAAATCAATATGATCTTTAGTGCTTGAAATCGGGAGCACTTTCTAGGTTTCAACACCAGTTTCTAGATTTTAACATCAGTGATCTTTCTCATGTGAGCAATTACCTCTGCATTCATTTCACTGAAAGAGGAAATGTGGCAGAAGTGAGGAGCTAATCCAGCACTATAAAGGGAAATCTTGTGATGCCTTCAGCTGGAGCTCAGAAGATCCTGGCTTCCATTCATAGTTCTCATATACTTCAGTCCAGTTCTTCACTTTATGCAGCTATCTGTTCTGCATAGATTAGTCACAATATTAAAAAGTGGAGAGAGGGTGACAGTTGCTTGTTTTGTTTGTTTGTAAACAACATAACTGGATGTAGCAACCTCCATGGCTCAGAGGGAAGGACATAGGCTGCAAGAGAGACGCATTCAGAAGAACCCCTGGAAGCCAGTCTGTGTGTACACTCTTCGAAGGTAACCATGCTTCCTTGATCTCTGTAAGCAGAGATATTCCAACATGGTGCAATTTGATTTGATTTGAAGGGTGAGCTCTGGAGTTAACAGGGAGCTGTAATCTAGCAAGGTTTGTTCCTCCTTAGAAGTTATATCTTGTCTCCATGGCCAGCAAGAGCTCCCAGGCCAAGGCCAGGAATCTCTGGGCCTTCCACAGACAGTCTCTTGCTTCTGAAAGCTGCTCCTGGCTTCAGTTCTTAGTGAACTCAAACACAGTAAAATCCCTTCCCTGGTGACATGGGTTTGTTTCTTTGCCAAATAGCTGCTCCCCCCGCCTCCACACGACCCCACTCCCACTGACCTTGGACCTGGACCACCTTCCTCCCCCACTGTTAAACAAAATGGCATTTTAAACACAGGGAAATCCTTAAGCTGTAAATAACTTTCCGAAATGAGACAAAATCAGAGTTTATATCATCAGCAAATGTATATTTAAATTCTGTGCTGGCCTCAAACCATATTTAACTCTTAACCAGGTTCATTATGAGAGGGCTTGTAGTGAAGATCAACCTTACAAACACAATGGGAACCCATAAAAACGTCTTAAGACCTCTGATTTCTCAGTAAGTATGTGCTAAAGAAGCTAGTTTTGATAGTTTTGTTTTCAAAGTAATTAATTTTTAACCTTAACCTTTACTCAGTGTAAGACATTGTTTATTTTTTAGATGCATAGATTAATTTTCAAAGAAATTGGTCATATGTGGCAAGCAAAATCCATGTACGATGTTCAGGTAGGCAACATTCTCATATAATTTCCTTCTGCTTTTCTAGTAGAGCTTACGCATAATTTTTTTGTGGCACAAAATAATTTCGTACTACATTAGCTGTACGTGTTTACAGAAAATGAAATCACAGTTCTGATTGCTAAAGCTCAGCACCAGGTGTTTGTGCGATAATTGTAATTAGAGGATACTAACTTGTCCACAAAGTGCCCTGGATTCACCAGCCATTATTTAGGATGTGTTCAAGCCTTAACCAATAGCAGCATGTGACTGGAACAGGCATTTTTGGAAGGTAATCAGCAGCTGGACTGGAACCTTTTGATAATGAAATCCGGCTCTCTGTTATACATGTTAGTATGCTGGGAAACAGTACCGCTGCTGATTTGACAAAAAAAAAAGAAATTAAAGAAACTGAATAGGGCATGATGATCTACTCTGAGTTCTGTCAGCAGACTCTGCAGCCAGGAAAGATCACAGAATGGCTGAGATTGGAAAGGACCTCTGGAGGTCATCTGGTCCAATCCCGAGAGCAGGCTGCCCAGGACCGTGTCCAGATGGGTTTTATGTATCCCCACAGATGGAGACTCCACAACCTCCTTGGGCAGCCCGTGCCAGTGCTTGGTCACCCTCACAGTGAAAAAGTGTTTCCTAATGTTCAGAGGGAACCTCCTGTATTTCAGTCTGTGCCCATTGCCTCCGGTCCTGGGGCCCCATTTAAAATGAACACCTAACACACTAAGCATAATCTCTGGCTAAATAATTTATTCATGTTTATTGTTCAGTACTGTGATCAGTGGACTCCTGTTAGCACTGAATAGGACTGAATACATAGGACTGAATTGCTTAAACACTTAAATAGACACTAGGAAAATGGAAATCACAGTGGAACGTAGAAAAAAAGAATGTCTTCTTACCACTGTTAAGTCACTGCATCTGGTAGTGGAAAGTCAGTAAACAGCACCTAAGTTCTGCAACATTAACAGTACTCTTTAGCTATTGACAGCACAGGCTCAACCATGGCAAGGTAAGCAATTACATCCCGCAAATACCTATGCAATCGCATCTCCAAAAAGGTAAGGTAAATAACATTATCATGCCAAAATAATAAGGAAACATGTTACTGTTTGCACTTATGCTAGGTTTGAGAAGGACATGCCTTTTTAAAAATGGATATAATCAGCCTCCAGCAAGATTTGAGACTGCTTGTCTGTCACCACAAGCAGAAAGTCACAGGATCAGTAGTATATGGGGATGCACTGGGATGAAACAAAAAAAAATTATAAACCTAGTTTTAAACCAGTACAGTAGTGCTTTGTTAGTTTCATCAAAGCCCCACTTTTATGATTTTTAGCTTCTTCCCAACTTGCCCGTTACTACCACTTCCTAAATGGCAGGTCTAGCCAATACCTAGATTCAGGTTAACACACAATTTATAAACTGGAATGGAAATTGCTCCCTATATCCCTGACCATGGCAGTAATTTCAGCTCTGACAGGACCTCTCTACGCTGGGCGAGCACGTACCTCTTTCTTTCAATGTCTTCAGGGTGTTACTCCTTCAGCAGATGTGTTAAAACGGGATGAGAGGCTATAAAAGTTTTAACAGAATTTAGGATGTGGGTGGTTTTGCTGTTGCCATGTGTAAGCAGATGATGCACATGAGGATGTGGCACATCCCACTAACCCAACACAGGGAAGGAGGAACAGGTAATGCTAAAATACATCCTTTTGCTAACCACTACTGAAAAAATAGCTGCAGTTACGCTGAAGAGTTGCGCCTAAGTTTCTAGCACTGCTCCAAAAATCTCAACCAGAATTTACTTTTTGTTGATTTAGACTGCCACCTAAGGTGAGAAACAAGCTCGTTACTCAAGTTAGCCTGACTGCTGCCCTCTAGAGCTGCGGCATACTTGGTGACCCAACAGTCAGAGAGTTCAAATTCCATCAGATCCAGAGGTTTCTGCAAAAAGCAAACCTTTCCTTCCCCTTCCCGGTGATCCTTCTGAACAACTCTTGTTCCAGCTCCACCTCACTAGCAGGACAACATGTTGAGCTGCTCTACTTTTGCATCGCTGGTGCACTTCTGGCAGAGGGACTATTTTTGAATTTATTTTTCATTAATGTTTTACAGAATTGAACCGCATGACCTGGATCAGCACTAACAGGCCTGGCTCACTAATTGATTAGGAAATTTTTATCCTAGAGCCTCATTCTTGTAATTACTGAAGCTTACTACTTATTTTAAAAAAGCTACTCGCTTTAGCTACTACAGTTCATAAAGGAATCTAAACACAACGAACAACAGGAGGTTTGTTTCTGTTTCTTCCTTCCCTCTTTCTTCTGATACAGATCAATGCGGTCAGTGCTCCTTCACTCAGTCCTGGCTTTCTCCCATTACTGGTGAATAAATTATTTCTTGTAAATTACTTCCCTAATAGACAGATCTTAATTCTCTCTTTTTTTCCCTCCGGGGATTTTTTTATTTACTTCTTGGGAACCTTTCGGGGGGTAAATCAGTGCTCTTGATTTGACTACCTTCTCTAATAAAACAACAGATTTTTTTTAATCCTATTCAAATGCCAAAAAGCCTAGCACACTCACTCACCAAGACACACTCATGAAAAACAAACTTAAACTTCTGACTACCCCCCATAGTGAGCTATCATATGCAAGCAAGTAGAAAATGCTAATATAAAATACTCAGTGAAAATACTGCTAAGTACACAATTTTAATCTGCATCATCTTCATCAGCTTGGACTCACTTATCTCTTAAGCAGAGGACAAGCATATTTGCAGTTTTAGCTATCCAAAAGCTTACACAGCCTGCTTCCACACTAATTTTCCTGAAGCGGCAACCCTTCATCATCTGTTAATAGTATTTTGTGTTTTTTTCTGTATGCACTACTCCACCTGTATTAAGCCACACCCTGTGGACAACATGTATGTCTGGAAACCACTTCTCCAGTTGTTCATTCTGCCATTTGTTTACCTGCACCTGGTGGTACCTCACAGGTAGTCTTCAGAAAGCTCTCCCCCAAACTTCGGACAGTCCATTTATGAGTCATTACATTTTCATGCAAATTCCACATTTCAGCCAGCATTATTTGTTACCTCATTTTTTCATGGACATAGAATTTTTGCTCCTAGCACAGAACTATGCAGCAATCCAATCTTCTTGTGTTTGGAAACTTCTTTGACATGTATTGTTGTATTTTCAGCAATGCAATAAAGACCTACCCAGATGGCAGACAAATCCTTAGCCTTCATTTTTCCAAAGACAACAGCAACTAATCACTAAGTAAGACTGAATCTGCAACTCAGTGGCACTGTCCTTCACCTCATACTTCCTTCAAGGAAAGGTCCTCTGCAGTGTAACTTTCTTTCCTTCAGCTGTGTGGTCACAGTATGAACAGCAACAACCATTCCTTCTGTTTTCAAGGGAGGAGATGATAGAGGAAAAGGTGCATCTCATTTTCCAGTGCAACAAAAGGGCTGTAAGGAAATGAAAGGAACTGCAAGTCATCATTTTTAAACAGATACGGCAAGGCTTTGGTTTTAGGTCTTAACTGGGCCTTCAACCACTGAGAAAGGAAAGTATAATAGTGATGACCTAGGACGAAAAACCTCCTCCCACACCCCTTCTTGATCAAGCATTAGCATGATATATTTTATCAGTAAGGAACAGGTTTTTTTGCTTGAAACCAAGAGAACACATTTGATTTATCCGTCAGTCTCTTCTCCCATGTGTTCAAGTCTTCTAGAGAAGACGAGGCACTTATTTGGACTGTTCCTTATCCATTAAAGAGGCAGTGCACTAGCAGCCCTCTCTTATAAAAGGTCACAGCAAATGTGTACTCTTACCCTGACTTAACACTGTGTGAAAAAAAATTACTTCAGTCTTTCTGGTCTAAGTTCTTTGAGATAAGGCAGGCCAATGACTTCAACACTTACATTGTCCCCTACTGCTTTGGAAGTCACAGAATCACGGAATGGTTGGGGTTGGAAGGGACCTCTGAAGATCATCTTTTCCAACCCCCCGGCCTGAGCAGGTACACCTACAGCAGGGTACACAGGACTGCATCCAGGTGGGTTTTGAGTATTTCCAGACAAGGAGATTCCACCACCTCTCTGGGCAGCCTGTTCCAATGCTCTGTCACCCTCACAGTAAAGAAGTTTTTTCTCATGTTCAGCTGGAACTTCCTGTGTTCTAATTTGTGCCCATTGCCCCTTGTCCTGTCACTGGGCACCACTGAGAAGAGTCTGGCCCCATCCTCTTGACACCCACCCTTCAGATATTTAAGCAGTAACAATATCCCCCCCCCCCGCAAGTCTTCTCTAGGCTGAAGAGACCCAGGTCTCTCACCCTTTCCTCATAAGAAAGGTGCTCCAGCAGTCGATAGCAAACTTATAAAACAGCTATTATGAAATAACAGCTCTATGAAAGAGCAATCTCATTTCTGTTCGGACACGTAAGCCAAATCAGAAGGATGTGATGCTCTTTATCAGAAAATTTCTACTTTTCTGTGGCAGGTAGGAGACATATATAAAAATGACATTTCCTTGTACTGTGGAAATCACATTTCCATTTGTGATTCTGAACAAGCAACTTCGAAAAAATCTTACTAGTA
>WAAD01027714.1:0-18946 GCA_013389945.1 Fregata magnificens
CCGCTCCGCACCCGCGGACGATGCGCACGGGGGGCGGCGGGAGCTCCGCGCCCGCGCAGCCGGGACGCGGGGATGGGGTGGGTGTTTTCTCTCGCCTCTCGGAGCCGGGCAATATAAATTTTTGAACTCCCCAAACCTTGGCTCGGCGGGGGAGGAACCCGCTCGCTGCTCTCGCTTTAGGTCCCGACTTAATGAAACGTTACCGCTTAAGGAAGCGATCAAGCCTGCCCGAGCCCCAAAGGTGGCTGGATGTGTCTGTTCGCCCTCAATTATAACTCCATTAATATCTTGCGCTCGTGGTCAGCAGCGCGTCCGCGGAGCAGCAGACCGCCCTGCCTGCGCGCCGGGCAGCGGAGGCAAAGCGCGCAGCTATTGCCAGGTATTATCCTCGTTATTATTATTATTATTATTGCTATTATTCCCGCTGGTGCCCGCTCCTCTCCGCGCACCCCAGCTCCCTCCCCGGCGCCGGGACCCGCACCAGCCCCGAGGTGTTAACGAGGGGACGGAGGGGCGCGGAGCCCCGCGGAGGGGAGCGGGGCGGCCGGGCCCGCACCGCCGGTAGTGCTGTGTAGGAAACGCCTTGGGTTTCTTTACGGGCTCATTTTCTCAGAGGAGGATTTTACTGCATGCGTAAAGAATTTTGAAAAGCAGTGGTAAATATTTTCTCTTCTGGCAAGTTATTTATTGGCATGAAGAGAGGATTTTTTTTTTTCCTCTTTATAAAGCTACATGTGGTGACCATATAGGATCAGAAATAATGCGGCCTTTCTGGTTTTGAAGAACTGCTAATGTCATTAAAGGTCTTCCTAACACGCCAGCTAGGAGTTCAAAAAGCCTCGCCTTTTATCCTGGGCATATATTTGGTTGTTTATAAAGTGCAGACTTCCTTATGCTTCAAGTGCATCAGGAGGATTTCTTAACTCTGTAGAAGGATCTGTTTTCAACTATATTCTTCTTTGGAAATTGGACTGTTTAACTAGTGTCTTTCACACTTCTTTTCTGGCTGCTATTTTTATACATTCAACCACAGAAGAGGTTCCCGCACACAGAAGCAAACAAAGAATTTTCCCCTCTGCTTCGTATTACAGAAAATATCTGTCCCAGCCACTAATTGTCCATTAGCGCTAATAAGTGGCTAAAACAATATTAGAAGATAACCCGAGCAACCTGTCGTCTTTATTTTAATTTGACTTACTGAAGTCGGGAAGGTTTTGACGAAGACCCGACTAGACGTGTCCAGGGAATCTGTGTACTAAACTTTTGGACTGTTGATTTTGAGGGTCACTTATCTAAGCTAAGTTCAAAGTGTCACCTGCTTTAATCCCTTTTCTGTCATGCTCGGAGAGACTCCACACAGCACACAGTCCCCTTCTCAGAGCGCCTGGAAAAAACCCCTTCTGTCTCGATTCCCCCCCCTCCCATTTTCCCTCACAAATACATTAGGAATTTCTCCTCTCGATTCTAGAGACTCTTAGGAAAAACTTATTTGAATTCAATTATTAATATTTTCCGGGCATGCTCTTTTAGTGTGCCATTTGTAATATATTAGGATGAATTATATGGTTGTTTTTTAAAAAAAAAAAAAAAAAAAAAAAAAAGGGGGGGGGGGGGGCAGAAAAACCCGGAGAAAGAAGGCCTTTTCTATTAAATAGAAACAAGATGTTCAAATATAGAATGTATGAATTTGAAATCTGGTGTTTTCCACTCCTGGATGCTGATGGTGTTAAAAAACCCCTACTTTGCTGCTTCTGCAATTTAAATCCTTATGTAGAAACATAAATTATCCACCGGGATATTATTTTTAATTAAAATTCTCTTTCCTGAAGGAGTTGTTTTTAACTTCTCTTCGGTTTTCCTGAAGACTTTTCTTTTCCCTCCGATTTAACATTTTCATTAATTGAGGGATTCTTAAGCCGTGTCTTGTAAGCGGGTTGGTGTTTTTGAAACTTTGACAGAAAACAGTCCACTTGTTTTGTTTTGTTTTGGATGAATGGTTTTGGTGAAAATGCATAGTTCTGAAACAACTCAGAGGGAGTGGAAAACTTGGAGCTCCTCAGACATGTCAATGAACAGCGTTCACACACACACAAAAAATGCCATGTTTTTTCAACGAGCTCTTGAACGTCAACCTCCGCACTAAGCCTTTGGAGGTGCAAACCTAAATTTATGCACCTCCAGCCGGTTTTAGGCACCTAAATAGCAACGGAGCCTTTCTCAGAAGTGCTGAACCCTCACAAATCGGGGTGAAGACAAGGAGGACAGCTCTGGTTCAGCGCCCCTAAAACTGAGTCCCTTTTCTCTCGCTGCCCACGTGTGACTTCAGGCACTTGGACTGGCTGTTGAGTTCAGCTGTGCCTTTATCATTTCCTCTTAGAGAAGACCTGGAGAAGCAGGAAAAGTACTTCTGTACTCAGCAAAATAAGGGACTTGAAGCACTTCGTGAACTTCAAAAGGTTTGAGAGCGGTAGGGCAACGTACCTGCTTTGTGTTAGATGTATAGACGGTCTGAGAGGAACCACCTCGGCCGCTCAGCCCTGCATTCCCAGGCAATCCTGTAACGGGCCCCAGAAGCGTTCCCAGAGCATCCCCACCACAAAACACTTCCCACTGCTCGGGAACAAACACTTGAGGGCTGGCGGGAGAGACCAACCAGCTGCCAAGCGGCAGAGGACCCCAGGACCAGAGCAGGGGACCTCGAGGGCTCACGTCATTGCCGAATCTCGGGCTCCGCCGTTTTGAACGCATGCAGGTTTTTTTGTATTTTAGTTCAGTGTTTTGTCTGTCAGAAATCTCCCTTCCTGTCATTTCAGGCTAAAGAGGCCACAGAACTGGGGTGGAAGGAAGCGAAATTTCTGGTAAAAATGAGGAGAAAGTGAGAAAAATCAGCTTCTTTGTGCCCACTGGGAAATTCTTTTGGGAAGGGAAAGAGGGATTTTTCCGTTACTTGGAGCTGGCAAGTATCACAGCGACATATGTCATGATTTCTCATAGGCATTTCTAGGTTTTGGTGGGTTTTCTAGAAATACTGGGGTCCTGGTGCAACAGCTGAAGCTCCACTGATGTGTCCATCCTCCTCTCTTTTTAGTGACTGATGTCACTAAGTGTGTGTCCTGTGTCCCAACAGATAAGGAAGGTGAATGGGAATCGAGGGCACAGAGAGAGTTATTGGGGTGGGTACATCTGCTGATATGTCCTAGTGGTTTCATTGGCTTTTTTTTTTTCCCTTTTCCTGTAATTTCTGAATCAATCATTCTGCTATCAGCTAGCTCTAGAGATGGATGAGTAACACTAGTGAGATAAAAGAGTCAAGACTCCCTTTCCTGTGATTTGGCTGCTTTTTGTTAACAGGGCTCTGAGTGCCATTATTTCCCGTAATAGACATCTGGAAAATCATCGGCGTGTGGTGGAGAAAGTGGCTCTTCTCTGCTTTGTACTCCCCTTTGATCCAACATGGAGCACAATTCACTGCCTCTTGAGATCAATAGCTCCCATCCTGGGATATTTTTCATTCTCGTATGCTGTGGGTGATTTGAACTGCTTTAAGAAAATATGAATGTCAACGCCTTTTTGTCTTCAAATGTGTCTGTTTATGAATTTGTGACAGCAAGGTCCATGCCAGGAAGAGAATGGCATGGGCCAGCTGGATATCCCCGCTGACTACAACCGGTTGAGTTGTTCCTCTGAGTTTGGTTAGCTTCGCTTTTGTAACACCACCTGACTAAATATTCACAAAAGCATGGGTGGCCATGGCTGTGTTGGACAGCCTCATGGTAATCAAAGCAGAGACCTCCAGAGCCAAAAGCGTCAACTGTTATAATTGGAGCTCAACCTGCCTACCTGGAGCAGTGATGGGTTCAAAGCCTCTTCGAACCGGATGCAAAAGGGATCTCTGGGGGCCCAGAGTGGGAAGGGTGTTGTGTGCAGTCAGGTTCAGCTGCAATGCTAAGTTGTGCTCTGGTCTTTTTAACCAAGAGTAGCCAACCTGCGATCCGTGAGCCGCATGCAGCTCTCTGGTACTTCGGATGTGACTCCTGTGCCAGGGCTTTGTCCTGGCGGGCAATGGTGGGCTTACCACTGGTAACCCCGGTCCAGCCAGGAGTTAGGGCTGGAGGGGCTGGTGTTAGACCCAGTCTTGCATTCAGCACAGCCTCGTTCAAGGATGAATCCCTGGGATCTCAACCACCATGTCCCACCAGTGACCCACGCCCAGAGTCTTCCCCGTCCCTGTTCTTTGATTCCTCTGTGACGAGACATCTGGATGGGTGACAGTGACTGTGTTATGCCTTTTCCTAAGAAAGCAGCTCTCGGATATGTGAGAAGGCCTGACAGTACTGAACAGGAACTTGTGACCTATATATTCTATGAATGGCTCAGTCGGATGGACTTTGAGATGTTTGTCTGCTCAATGCCTCTGCTTTCCAGCACTAAATCCTGTAGTATTCGACCTGAAAGGTCCTGCTAATATAAGTAGGATCAAGCACAGGCCTACAAAGAGCAAGGGAGGTCATTATTTTCACAGGAACTGAAAGTCGGACCCTAAATCTTCAGAAGAGAGCGGTGCCTAGAAACCAGCTGTCTAATATATCTGCTGTGCTAAACTGGTAGCAGGGAGGGGAGAATAAAAATGTGTTTTGCAGTATAATATTGCTTTGTGCCTCCAAAAAGGCTTCTAATTTTATGTTTTAAAGGCAAACATTACAGCTAATTGAAGAGCAGAGAGGAAAAATGGATCTCCTTTTCTAAGCGCCAATAAGACTGGGTTCTGGGCCAGTGGTTCTGTGAGAGGTCTCCATTTACTACCTGTCCTAAACCTCAGGTATTTCAGAAGGAAAATGCCTGCCATATATTAAAGAGAAAAGTCATTAAATGGATGTCAAAAAAAAAAAAAAAAAGAGGACAGAGAAAACCCATATGACTGAATTTATGGCTTGCTTAAGAAGCACAAGGTAGCACTGAGAAAACATGAATGAGAACAAGGGGGCATCCACGCAATGGAAAAGGCATTTACCACTCGGTGCCTTCCCAGCGGTGACCTCGGAAGAGGTCCCCCAAGCTGTCAATGTCACTGCCCCATCCCTGCAGCCCGGACCCTCCTCCTGCCTTTCCCCCCAGCCCCCCGCCCTTGAACAGAATAACCCTCCTCCACCTCACTGGGAGTTGGATTAGGCCCTGTGCCCAGAATGTCGCTCGGTTTTTATTGCTACGGTGAATGCACCCATTTGCCTCTGGAGGAAACGGGGCTGAGCTTGAGCAGTCCTGAGCCAGCAGGAAATTCAAGGCTTTGTGGGCATCCAGGCAGGAGCCAAGTTAAATGAGCAAGAGGCAAAGCGAATGCTCTCAGGGACAGCGGGTTCGGAGCGGGGGCTCAGCTTTGGGTAGGAGGATGCAGGAAGAGGGCGATGTGGAATTTTAGCCATGACCTTGATGGAAGCAGGGTGTTCAAAGCGTTTGGCGTCACACCAGCAATCAGGCTGGTGACCTGGCTGAGGGCTGCAGGTAGCTTAGGAGATCTGTCTGCAGGAAAAGAGTTGTCCTATTCACCCAGGCTCACGTTGTCCCAGAAGTACGGGCAGAGCTAGGAGCAAGAGGGTTCCCTCTAACGCAGTAAGCGGGAGTACGAGGTGGGCAGGAGACAGGCAGAGACTGTGGGTTTGGTATTGCTGTGAGCTCCTGTTGAACTTTAGGCTCTCCTGTTGGACATCCAGGAGCTTGCTGGGATCCCACTGGAGGGTCTCAGGGAGGCTGGAGAAGCAGAAACAACCTCCTTTTACTGCTGCCTTTACACCAGACCCTTAGAAAACACTGATTTCTCTTAAAAAAAAAAACAAAAAAAAACAACCCAACCAACCAAAGCTCAACTAGAAGTAAAGAACTAGAAATCATATCCTAGAGGGCATCTGTCCGTCCTAGCCCATTTCATTCCCCTTGCCGGTTTCACCGATGAGATGTTGCAGTCCTTCCTTGGGACCAGTCTCATAGATAGGCTGAACCATGACGCGGGGTGACAACTCTTTCCAGTTCTGCATGCGCTGTCTGGTAGGGACTCCCATACTTGGTCCTACAGCAGGTGCACGGTGCTGTTGCTCCTTATGCCTACCTCCTTATATCCCAGTATACGAATCATCACAGGCTTTGGGCGTTTTGAGGTGGGGAGAGAAATCAGAAAATACCAGCGTGGAGCAGTGAGTCCCCTTCCATACTGTGATTAGCAACAGTTGAACGAAACATGGTTTGTTGTTTTCTCATTAGCTTGGTGCCTGGTTTGATGTCCTAGCTCAGCTTTAGTGTCAGCCAGCTGCTGTGGAGAGGGGTGGGCTAACTCCTGCCTCTCCTCGCCTCCGTCTCCTCAGCTGCTGACTCCTCTTGCACCCCTTGCCCCAGGCCTAGCAGTGTCTGGCTGTGGGGTGAACAGGTTTAGCTGGCTGAGCCAATGGCAGATCAACCCCGTTAAAAATATAGCAAAGGAACTGGATTTTGTGTCAGACCAGGTACTGAGCTGACCACTTTATGGCCGGGTCCCACATGGTCCTGATCCTCTCTTTGCCTTTAGCGTGGCTTTGCTGTGTGATCAAGCCAAGGGAGGCTGCTGCCAGTACTCTCTTTAACTGTGTTGCCAAAGGGCTGTGAAGAGGAAACTGGGAGACAGGATCAGTGAGAATCCTGCTCTGAACTTGATGGAATAGGCAAAGAGCTTGGGAGAAAGCAGATCCGTTTTCTCCTCTGCTACTAGTATGCCCTGTGGCCTCGGGCATCTCACCTCATCTCTCTGTGCCTGCCTTGCCCCCGTCCTTCTGCCTCACGAACTCTGGAGAGGCAGGACCGGCCTCTCCCCGTGTGTTTGTAGGATGCTTCACACGGTGGTGTCTGTCACCGTGTGGCCTCTGGACTTTATCACAGCTCTACTACTATTAATAATCCAGAGGATTAGAAAGATAAGCCAGTTACAGCAAGACTCAGGCTTGTCAGTGCTGTCCACTGACTTGCGGTATCTTATAGGTGGGGGAACAGCTCTGGTCTGTTTATTTACAGTCTATAACTTTGCAAATGGTATAATAGCTGCTCAGGTTTTATTTCTTTGCAAACCCCTCTGCGTAGGAGACATCTGTGCTGACAGAATTATCTTTTTCTTTTTTTTCCCCTTCCCTACAATGGTGCCTTTAACGAGAGCTGGGCTTTAATTGGTAGCTCAGATGGATCCCTCCCCCTCAGCTTGGGGGAGATGCCTGACAAGTAGTATAGAAGTAATATACGGGCAGACTGAATACATGTATTTCAGCTATGAAGCGCAGTATGTCATATATTTAATATATATTTCATCCCAAAGAAACACAACTATTTTATTTATATATAGGTGAAGCACAATAAAACTCTGCCCTTTTCCACGTGCTGAGTTGCCTTATTTCAGCTAAAGGCAGCAGTTGCTCTGCAGTTCAGGTGTCCCGCACGCCGGCGGTGTGGGACCCACGGGCAGGCAGGCACAGGCCCCGGCTGGGCTTGGCTCCAGCCACGCTGCCTGGTCATCCCTTGCAAGTGGTGGGCTCTGGGCTCCTCCGGCTCCGCACAGGGATGCTGGCGGCTTTGCCACGTAGGCGGGCTGTAGGACTCCCTGGGGTCACGGCAAGGTGAAAGTTGTTTATTCCATGGTGGAGGATCTAATTGAAGCTGGGGCGTAGGGACAACCCCGTGCTGACTGATCTCCCTCTAGGGGCACTTTTCCTTTTTTGATGCAATACTAAGTGGATTTTGTCCCCTGGCTGATACAGGAGGTTTTTTCCCCGTAGGAAGAGTCATGGTCTTCCTCTTGCAGATGGGGAAAATGAGGCACAGAAAAGCGAAGGGCAGGGATGGGGGTTCCGAGAGCCAGCCCATTGCTTTGTCCTCTAGGCTGAGCAGTCCATGTCCCTGTGCACCACCTTAGCATGCAAAGCCAAGTGGTAGCACAGGGCAGATGCTCATACAGGCACAGAGCAGCTCCTAGTCCTTCCTACACAGGTAGAGTGTCCCAGGGATGAGGCTTGAATGAAGTCAAGCAGAGAGTTGCCGTCCTCGAGAATCTGAGGATTTATGAGACCATCCAGTTCCTTCCAGCTGCAGGACCTGACTTAGCCCTACCCAGCAGTCAGACTGTAACTCAAACACGCATCTCTGTTTCTTTTCTCTTTACTGCTCTTGTATTTTAGCACAAGGGGGATTTAGGAGAGATGCTGTATGTGTGGAAGAAGGTATGAGGTGTATGTAATGAGTTTTATATGTGTGACAGATATTACCTGGGAGCAGCACAGCCGGAGCGGGTTTGAGGCTTTTCAGTGCTGCAGGACAAACTAAACTTGCCAGCCACACCAGAGAGGCTGGGGCTGGGCTGCTTGTGCCATGGGAAGGGGGAGGAGAAGGAGCTGGCAAGGAGTCACCTGGGCTTGGCTCGCTGCTGCTGCTGGAGGAGTTGGGCTTTTTCTGCTGGAGGAGCTTTTCAGCATGACGCAGCAGCTCTTTGCCCTCCACAGCAGCAGCCCGCCTGGCTCCCTGGGGCTCTGGCACAGATGAGAGCTCTTTGATTGCATGGCAGTCTGCTGCCAAGGCACCTGCTAAATTGTGTGTGCCTAGAGTCAGCCCTCTGCGTTGCACTTGATGCTGACGTTTCTGCACCCTCTTCCCATCCTTTGCCATTAGTCCAAGAACGCTCCCTGCCTCAGCTCGCAGTGCCGCTGTGGCTGTCCCGACCACTGCGGTCATGTTGCATAAGGTGTTACCCCACGCTCTTGGAGAACAGCTCGACTTGTGGTTCCTCCCTGATAAGCAGAAAGACTACTGTCAGCATGGGCAGTGGTGGACCAACCCTTCCACGGTGTGAACCCCCTCTCCCTAGTGACCTCCTCTGCAGTAGGAGATCTTAAAAGCATGTTTGGAAAGGGCAAACGAGTGGTGAAACGGAAGAAACTTGATTGCCAAACATATTCTCAGAGAGGGATTTTCTGGTATCTAGTCCAGTGAACTTCTTGCTGCATGTGTAGCTTTTCTAATGATGCTCTCGTCTTGCAATGGTGCTCTCATTAACTCTCTGATGTCCAAGAGTGTGGCTGAAGTCATATGGCTATCTCGGCGAGGGCGTTGACTTTCTCCTCTTCCATGTTGCATAGGAACTTACTTTCTATAAGAGCGACAGCAGGCTGCTAAACGTGGTGGAAATGGGACCAAACACTCAACGCCTGTGAATGGAGACAAGAGAGACAAACAAACTGACAGAGGCAGGTACATGCATGTAGAGCTCATCTCCTTTCCTCAGGGAAATAGGCCAAGCACTGGGGCCTTGTTCTACAGAGGATCGCACTAAGCTGGAGTCCTTGGGGATGACCCCAGGTCTTATGACCTGTAGCACTGGATGCTGTGACACTAAGCACATGCCTAAAGGAGACGGCTTTCCACTCACAAAATAGACCCAAGAAAGCTTTATTTAGGTCCTTATTCTGTGAGTTTGCTCCAGGGTGGAGCCCATCACCACAGCTTTGGAAGAGCCACAAGTGCCTGCTCTGCTCATGGCTGGCAAGGATGGGGAGCGCTGCCCAAGCCGTGTCTACTCCCCGCTGTGCCTCCTCCCCGCTGTGCCTCCTGGCTCGAGGTGCTAGTGGGGCCTCCGGAGGGTAGGAGCGGGGCTCTGCACAATTTCTGGACCCAGATTTCAGGGATCTTATGGACACCCTTTGTTGGCATCTCCCAGAGCTGACTCTTCTTCACCCCATGGACCCAGCCCCTCCCTCCCCAGTGTCTCCAGGGTCTCGCTGCTCTCCTCTTTGATAGAGTTGGCACAAGTTAATAAATAAGCTCAGGGCTTTCCCGGTGCGGTACACGCTTCCTGACACCCAGCCTGACCCTTCCTGCAGCCGGCTGGCAGGCTGACCCCATGGCGTACAGGTACCGTGGCTGGGAAGAGATATTCCCCCACGCTGGGAGTCATGTGTAGGACTCTTGTGACAAGAGCAGTATTTACATGACAGGGGAGGCACTGGGGTTTTTGCGCTGGGATTTGGGAATGTTCCCCCCACCTTGTTCCTCCTGAGTAGTTGGTCAGAAATGTTTATCAAGGGCTAGGAAGGAAACCTGTGTGTATAATACCCCAGACCAGAAAGCCAGAAAAAATCTCGTTGAAACCACAGGGTCAGCCTGGCAGATTTGCAGCGCTAATTTCCTGGTGGCTTAAACAAATAGAGGCAGATTTGCACTCCTACCTCCTCCTCTGCCATCCCATGCTGTGCTCCAGAGGGCAGCCGGGGCGGGAGCCACCTTTGCTATTGGATCACCAGGGCTCTGCCCACGGCCAGGTATGGTGGGGCTGTATTCCTGGATGGTCCTTCAGGTGGCTGTTGTAAGCTAGCAATGATTTCTCGTGACTACCCTTTCCTTCCCCTCCCTCCGAAGGAAAAGGGGACTGAAGATGTAGTTTCCTCATCAAGCCGCTGAGTTAATTGTCCCCGTCCACGCTCTCAGCCTGCGGTCGATGCAGGCAAATGCCGCTTAACTCTGACCCCATTTCCTTTCTGGTGACGTTAATTCGCTTGACCTTGTGTTTGCTGATCTCGTGTTCCCTTCCAGCTGACAGGCGGGTGCGAAGGAGGCGGGCAGGCAGGAGGCTCGGGAAAGGCAGGGCACGTGGTCCCACTGTCCCCCTGCTTACTGAGTGCGCAGGAAATAAATGCTGTGCTCCAGACCGGGAGCAGCGACTTGTTGGTTCTGAGGGATGCGTTCTTCAAATTTTAATTTAAAAATGGGAATCCTGATCCCAGATTCCGTTTTGCTATGCTGAAGAGATGCATCCTGCGTGGGGATGCTGGGTCTCCTGGGAATTCACATTTTGGCCTCAGCTGGGGCAGACTCACCTCTGGGTCTTAACATAGGCAGAGGCAATTTGCTGCTGTTGGGTAGTCGGGAGGAGCTTAATGCTTAACTCAAGTTTATCTTGATGCTTTTGAAAACTTCCTCACTGGGGGTCCGTCTGCCTCTTTAGGATCATAAAACATGGCCCCTCTTGTTTCCTTGGACCCCATTTTCCCATCTACCGTCCCTCGCTTGTATGATACAAAGATGAGCGTGTGAAGGATGAGGAGAGGCTCAGATATTTAAATATGTGCTGTGAGGGGATGAATAGGTCAGGTCAGTGGCCAACTTTGAGCTGCCCATCAGGCTGTGGCAGGTAAGGTCTGGGGTGGTCAAAGCTACTGTCAGATGTCTTGGGTCTCCCAGTGGGAAGGGATACTGTGGCTTTGTCAATTATGCCGGTCAAACGGTGACTGTTTTCCTTGAAAAACTAGCAAGTCTTGCGGACACAGCTCCATTGGTATGGATGGACATGTTACATCTCACAAGGTGCCATGGAGTGCTGTGGGAACGGATCAGTCCTTATGGAGTTGTCGGAGCGGAGGGTGGCATTGCTGCAGTTTCCAATGGGAAGCGTTGACAGCCCACGGTGTCTTGGGAAGCTCCCCTGCGTGGGAGAGGGCGTGTGGGTCAGCACTGACCTCTGCGAGAAGGTGACTTTGGTGCCTGGGCTTACGATGGCTCTCCACCTCCAAGTTACTTGTCTTTGCAAGAATTACGGGTCTGTGCCCAGATTGCGTTAGCAGCCTGCTGTGATCTCCTTGAAACCCAAACAAAAATGAGTCTTTGCTCTGAGGAGAAAAATTTGGACTTTCCAGCAGAAAAGAGGAGCATCTTTGTTCTCCCTTTGTCTTTTCTTTCATTTCTTTTCTTTTCTTGTCTCTTGAATTACAGCCCTTTCTTCCCTGGAAGGTGCCGTCACTAAGCTCACTTTCCCAATTCCGAATCTCAAGAATGTGATAAACCTTAGTTGATTTTTCCAAACTGCTTGAACTGGTGTCGGGGCCATCTGCTCTCCAGGTCATTATAAGAATTTGCACCGTAAAGCTTTGCCATGTGTTCTCTGCAGATTACATACACCTTTGGCTGTGCTCTTGTTGTTAGCTGCTCATTATTGGTTGGTTTGAAAAGCTTTTCTTATAAATGCCCTGTGTCCTAACCACACGTGTTGTATCAGTGGTTTTATAATGACCCATTTGGAATTATTTAGCTAGGGAACCTTGCAGTTTTTCCTTTCAATGTGTCCTTATAAGATGCCCAACTTCTACAGTTAGTCTATGAATGTACCCACACTATTAGATCCACTTGTTTATAATAGCAACCAAATGTCTTCAAATATTCAAGCCTCCTTTTATTTTTTACAGCACTGGCAATAAGCCTTTACATGTTAACTCTTGGCCTCTCTGGGTAACCTCTTATTTAAAAGCAACTTAATTGACTTTACCAGGCCTGGGCTATTTTTCATTTCTTCCTAGAGGACTCATTACTGGAGATGGATGTTTATAAACTGGATCTGGATCCTTCTCTCTCTCTCTCTCTCTCTCACACACACACACGCGCGCACACACATACACACACAAAAGCTCTTTTACCCCTTCCTGCCTGTTTACGTTAGCGGGCTGTAATCATATTCATGGCTTCACAGAGTTTGGCTAAGATTTTTGTAGTGGTGACCCAGTGTAAAAAGAAAAAAGCAAACAGTTAAATAGCAAGTGCTGAAAAGGAAAGAGAAAATGTTAAAATACTCAGGTTTTAGGGATTTGTATGTCAATGAAATGGTCAGGATTAGAACAGAGGTTTGATTCTTTGATGCAGGTAGGTTTCATACTGGTATAATTCATTTTGTGTGTGTGATGTAGAACAGGTGTAATGCAATGGTAAACTGGGTCTAGTGTTGGTTTTGGGTTTGTTGTTTTTTTTTTTCTTTGCCTTTTGGAAGTAGTGGCATCACTATTATTTGGGGGGAAAAAAGTGAGACAACTGGAAGTGGATTTTAATCAAGCCATACTCCTTGGCATAACAGATCCTCAAAAGATAAGTGTCCATTAACCTGTAAAAGCTTAAGGTATGAGCACTTTGTCCATGTCAGCCTGCCTGTCTCTGTAGGCAGGACACACACTTAAATCCACAGCCTTTGACTGTATAATGCACCAGATCCTCAGCTCATCCGATGTTGCTATAAGTTTCCTGGTGTCATTGGATCCATTCTGATTTCCAGCAGTGGAACATCTGGTGCTTTGTGCTCATATGTTGTCCCTGGTTCAGTTTAAATCCACAGACCTGGTCTGACAGAGGGGCTCCGAACACCCGGTGCATTTGTTCGATATCTAAGCTCTCCTGCTAGCACGTGTGTAGCTGCTCTGAAAGTCCGTGTGGCTTCTTGCTTTGCATCCATCTATACATCCCAAAATGGTGAGACAGGTAGAAACACCTATTAGGCCATATCATACATCCTTTTTTTTTTTTTTTTTCCTGTTTCCACTTTGTTCCTGATGAATTCAATTTTTGTTGATGAGCTTCTGTCTCATTTTAAGTCTCCAGTCAGCGGGGAATTGCAACACCTTCCACCCTTCTCAGGCCAGCAGAGCTTGTGGGGAGGATTTTCCTGCTTATTCATCTTAAATTTGCGCATGCTTCATTGTATCTTCTCATCTTTTCTGGGCTGCTTAGTGCCAGGCTCGTGTTCGCCCAGCAGGAAGGAGCAGCGGGACTGTGCTGGGTCCCCACCAGCACCCAGTCACTGCTATGGGGAATGAGCCAAGGGGTGGGCAACAGTCATGGGATCCCATGTATTCGGTGAGGGAGATCAAGTGCTTTTTCTCTGCATGCATCATCTTTATGCTTATCCTCACAGACGCCTCACGGTTAGGAAGTGTTATTTTCAGATGCTGCACGAGATGCCCGTGACAGAGCTGAGAGGGAAGGGTGGGCAGCTAATGTGCAAGATTAGCAGCCTCCATCATATCTGCCATGGACTGGTATCTTCTGCATCGCTCTCCCAAACTATAAGTGATACAGCTGCAACAGATCGGTTTGATATGTGGGAGAAGCACAGGGAACCCCAAAAGATATGGGGGTTTCTCTGCGCTAGCTCCGTGTAGCAGCTGATGATTCCTGCCCTCAAAACTGAAGGTCCTTTCTGCCCTTTTCAGCATGAGCATTTCTTTTTGTTCTTCTTAAACTTTCTCTGGCTTTTTTGGCGATTGCCCAGCAAGAAGGTGCACGTCCCTCGTATCCCACCTCCGTGTGCGAGCGGTGCTCCTGCTGCAGTACCTGCCCTCCCGGCACTCCTTACTGCAAACTTCAGGCTAACCTTCTGCCCCGTGCTCTCTCTGGGACTAATAATTTATTTTTACTGGATTTTGGATAAAACCACAATTGAAGAATCTGGATTTTGAATAATCCTCCAGCCACCTTTCCCTGAATTTAATCCCCACAAATAATTTCGTGCTCTTTCTCTGTCCTTTCTTTCTGCTTTTCTCTGTTCTCTTTTTCTCCCTTTTTAATCCTGTCTTGCCTTTCATGAGTTCCCTTAACTGGGTAGCATCTGCCAATTTTATTAATGGGCTGTGTAATCCATTTACAGGGTCATTAATGAAAATATTAAATAAGGCCAGACCTAACAAAAGATCTTTGGAGCACTCTGCAAGATACCTCCCACAAGTGTAATACTTGGCTTACTGCCTTTCTGGCAGGTTTGAATCCACAAAGCAATGTTCATATTATTATTATTATTGTTATTATTATTGGCACTAGGTGATAACTAGAAATCCAAGCCAAACCCTGGGTTTTGTGGTGATAGGCATGGTGCACATATGCTCTGATTATTTATTAGAAAACAGCAGAGTCACAGTGTGATGGGGGTCCTGGTTTTGCCCAAGAGCTACATGAAGAAGAGACATTTACTGGTCCTGGGGTGGTTACAGTATGAAAAGAGCGACCTAAGTGAAGGATGGGAAGGGTGACAGCAAGATCAAGGGCACTGCCAAAGGCTTTGCCCTCTGACAGTAGCCATGCAATAGTCCACGCTGCCTCTCAGTCAGATAGCACTTGTCTCCATCTGCTTGATTTTACCTTCCCCATTAAAATGTGCGAGCGCTGGATACCTCATGACCAGCTTCCACTGCCCAAATTTGCCATTTTTGTAAAATAGTAAAATTTGGTATCTTGGCAGGGGGTGGGGGGGTGNCGCACCAGCACTTTGCATCAGTGCTTGTTTCTGCTGACTTGGATGAATATTTAGGTTGATTTTAAGATTTCCGAGTAGATCTCTAGTTGCTGCTCAAATGAAGGGGATGAAGAGGTGAGCGCAGCGTGCAGTAGATGGTAGCACAAAGCCACAGGTAATCTGGAGACAGAGCAGAGGGGCAATATAGCAAAATACCTGATGAAAAAGATTGTGGTGGGTGATTTTCTGCAAGAAAAGTGTGAATTTCCAGAGCTACTTACCGCACCCAGCTGCCAGGCAAAATCCCACCTTTCAGGCTTTTAAGAACTAAAGCTAATTGAGATCAATGCCTGTATATGTGAAGCGTGCACGAGATGTGTAAAGAGGTATTTGTGTGCACACACCCGCAGATGTCTACTGGGGATTATTTTCATACCGGCACATGTATCGAGCTTTCCGGATGCTGCAGGTTTAAGGCCTTCAGTTGCATTTCGGGAGACCTACCCTAGTGCATATGCCTGCATATAAGATACTTTTATACAGTCTCCTTTCCAGGTGCATTTTCCACAATGTGTACGCGTATACCAGAACCCCTACATGACTGTATAGGGAAAACAAAGTCTTTTTGTTACTTTGCAGCTCCGTCTGAGCAGCTTTCGGGACTCCCAACCTTGCAGTGCTCCTTGCAGACCCTTAAGTCCAGGCAAAAAACAAACAGAAAGGGTTTAGGGGTTGGGATGGGGGGGAGAGGGAGACGTTTCTATTGAAAAGAAGAAATTTCTGACCAAGTTAGTTTTATTGGCCTGGAGGAACCCTATAGATTAACAACCAGCAACCCCCCCGCCCCCCAACACACACACACACACACACACACTCCTTCACTGCCACCCACCCCCACTCCAACCCGGAGACCTTAAACAATCCGGTAGAAGGTGTGACTTCAAACTTGGTGGTAGGGATAAAGAGAAAGGAAGCCGGAATGTAAGCACTTGTGTGATGTGATTATTCCCAGAAATGCCTCGACATCTCCCCGCTGTCCCAGCACGGCTGCCAGCGGTGCCGTGGAGCTCCGAGCTAAGGTGCTGACCGCCGACTGCAGAGACACTGTGATACCTTATCGAGGAGAGGCATTGGGTCCCCTCGTAGTTACAAGCGGAAATAGGGCCGGTAGCCAGCTGAGCCTGCTGCCAGGGGCACTGCGGCCTTGGCATCCATGAGACCTCTGCTGAGCCCCTGCCTGCCGCCAAGGTAAAGGGGGGCTCCCCCAGGCCCCCCCCGGCTGCCCCTGCCTGGGGGCCACGCTTCGGCTCCCCTGGTCCGGGCTGCAGGGCCACGCCTGGGGTCGGCACCGATGGGGTGGACATGAGTGGGGTCAGCTGTGGTGGGGAAAATGCGTGGGGATACCCGAGTGGGTGGGCACGGGTGGGCACGGGTGGGGTTGGCCTGATATGCGTGGGGCAGACCTGACGGAGCGGACACGTGGTGGCTGTGGCAGGGGGGTGTTGGGGCCCCACCCGTGGGTGCAGAGGGTTTGGGGTGCGCTGGCTGGGGCTGTGAGCCCTTGAGGGCTCGCTGCCCTCCGGGTGTCTGTACCTGGCAGAGGAATTTGGGGGTAGGTCTGGGGCTGCCTCTGCCTGGTTTTGGATGTGAATGTGCCTAAAGATGCTCTGGTAGAACTCGCCTAGTCGCTTCCCAAATGCTTTATTATTCATTTACTCACCTGAAGTGATGCCCGGTTCTCCAGCTCTGATCCCATATGTCAGGGGAGAAAAACAATACACTTATTCTCTCTTATATTTTTTTCTTTCTTTTTTTTTATTTAAATGATTTCATTTACAGGGGAGGTGGAAGTGGGAGAGGGCTAATGTATAACAGGTGTTTTGATTTCACGTTACTCTTTGAAAAGCAAATCTCGCCATTTGGACCCCGTATTCACCCTTGGTTGGTGAAGAAAGTAATAATAGGAATTGTTTAGGAATTCATCAAAGAAAAACCCACCCCCTTTCCCCGCCTCCCCTTTCCTGCGCCGGCGGTGGGATCCGGCACCCCCTGATTGTAGATGGCACAAAGCTTCGGGTTTTTGTTTTTGTTTTTTTTTTTGTTTTTTGGTTTTTTTTTTAATAATTTTTTGGTCCGTTTTGGTTTCGAAGACGCTGTTTGGCGATGTGCGTTAGCAGCTGGTCACGGAGGGCGAGGGGCTGGCTCTTCCCTCCCGGCGGGACGGGGCGAGCAGGGAGATGCAGTCCCGGGCGGGCGGCGGCTCCGCGGGTGCGGAGGGCAGCTCTCCCGCGGGGAGCGCGCAACCTCNAGCATCGCCCGGCCCTTTCGGGGCTCTTCCCTGCATCTCCGCCTTTGCCGCTGCTCGTGTCCAAGAAGTAGCTCAACATAAATATATATATTTCTTTCCTATTTCCGCCTCCCTCCCACCTCGAAAATAATGAAAACCATGATTCATATAAACCGCGGCCCGGCCGCTCCGTGCTCCCCGTGTCAATCAAGCGGCACGAAATGCGCCTGGACGGGGTCTGCGGGCTGGGGGTGAGCGGGGTCCCAGGAAAAAAGGCACGGGGACGAATAAAGGGTGGGGTCCGTGTCCCGTCCCCCCCCCCCCCCCCCCCAGTTTAGTAAATGTATTATCTGCCGTGAAAAGCGCGTTTCGATGATTTTCTTGTTGCCCGAGAGCTCGGAGGTGCCTCCCCGCCCGTTCACAAATTCGTGGAAAATAAAAGCGGTGGTAGGGCTGAGATAGATCGTTACACGGAGAAAAATAACGTCTTCGCCCTGGGGTGGTTTGGAGTAAAATCTGTGACTGGAGAATTAACATCGAGTCGGTAACGCGACGGTAACGGCTCCCTCACGCCGGGGCTTTCGGGGCTGGTTTTAGGACGGGGTTTTAAACGCGCCTAAAATGCGAGTAACTCCTGGCTTGTATTCGTCCATGTCAGGATAAAATGGATTCAGGATCCTAAATGAGGTCCGCTCCCCAAACCAACCAAATGAACCAAATATCTGGCGATTCAAGAAGCCCGATCCTGCAATCCCTTTCACGGCTTGTTTCGACGCTTTGGGAAGCCCGTGGGCAAAGGCGTCTCCGCACACAGTTACGTGCAAAGGTTTTGTTTCTCCTGCCTGATCCCGCTGTGGGTGCTTGTGCACAAACGGAGTCCTGGCTGCCGTTCCTGCCTGCTCCAAGAAAAGGTATTTTTCTGGAGCCCAGGACAATTTCCTCCATCCTTCTCCTGCAGAACCCCCGGCTAATTTGTCCGGCCGATCTTAATATTCACCACGAAGCCGAAGGGATGAACCGGGTTCGTTCGTCCTTCGGCTTTAAAGGTTGTTCCAATGCTTTGATTTGAGCGCAGGGTGGTGGTGGGGGGTGTCTCCGCACCCCTTTTGAAGAGGCAGGGAGGAAATCGGCAATGAAACATCTTCCCTCCGAGATGGGGAAAGTCCTGCGAAAACTCTTCAGACACTCACACCCGCCCGGGAGCTCTCCCTGGCAAAAGGCACGGCCGCCTTTTCTCCAGCAAGTGCATTGCGAGAGCTCTCCGGAGCGGGAGATATTCGTGTTTTAAATTACGGGGAAAGGAAGGGAGAAGTGTTTTCTGTCTGGAAAACAGGGAATTCGCCTCCTTTTCCAAAGAGAAAAGGACGCTTTTTGCTCTTGTGTTGAAGCCGTTGTAATTTATCACTCGAACGGCTCTGATTTCGTAGCGACGGCGATGATGGTTTTTAATCCCGAGCCTAACGGCAGCTGGGCTTTGCCCGAGGCCGGGCAGTTCCTTCCCCTCGCAGCCCGGCCCCGCGTCTGCCAGGAAAAAGGGTGCCTCGCTAATACTACCCACAAACCGCTTTATTTTCCCCCAAAAAACAAAGGTTCAGTGATTCTCTCTAACACCTCCCCCCCCC
>WAAD01027714.1:18999-38890 GCA_013389945.1 Fregata magnificens
GTTTCCCCCCCAACCCCCCCCCCCCCCCCCCCGGCCCGAAATACCGCATCAAACCCAACCCAGCGCCACCGTTAAACCTGGATTTGCTGGGAGTCACTTCGGGCGCGATTTTGGGGAATTTCTCCCTTTTATATATTTTTAGAGGGAATCCTTTTCTCTCCCATTAGACACCCAGAGACACCCCTGAATTTCTTTCCCGCCCCACCGAGTTGGGCTGGGGAGAACAGAGTAATTTAAAAGCCGCCGTGCGCAGCCCGAACAATAGGAGCCGTAAGCCGAGACTATAAGAAAGTTGTCGGCAGGGCCGTAGGAACCACAAACACTTTTTTTTTTTCTCCCCCCCAACCATGCAATGTGGAAACTCTTAAAGGGCGCTATCTGTAGACATCTTGCAATCACTGGTCTTCCTTGTCATCTGAAGGAGAAAGGGGAAAATATATTAAGTGAAGACACACTTTAAAATTACTTATACATTTTAAACATGCTGGCAAAGGGAACTGCCTGATAAACTCTTGCCCAGATTTCCTTTTTCTGGGGTAAATTATTTCAAGTTGTTACACAAATATCTCCCTCCTCTCTCCTTCCCCCCCACCCTGCATCGGATTTAATTCGAACGAAAACAAGCTCCTGCAGCCCCGCAAACAGCCCGGGCTTGGGACAACGGCAGGGCCGGTCCTGCAGCCCCGAGTGGGTGCAAACACCCACCTCGGCTGGGATGGGGTTTTTTTTGGGGGGGGTGTGGGTGGGGGTGAGAATGATGATTTAAATTGGTTAAAATGCTTAATAACAAGCCGGCACACCGCCTGGCTTTGCAGCCAGGTGGGAGCGGAGCTGGTCCCGCCGGTGCTTGGGTCGGTTCCCCTGAGCCAAAATCACCCAAGAGCGGTCGGGGCAGCAAATTATTTCCCTCCTAACGAATTTCCTAGCCCGGATTCCTGTGCCTGACGGCGAGGGCTTCAGCCAAGAGCACGTTGCCGCCTGTAAAGCCGCCAGCTCGAAATAAGTCAAGCGGCGGAGGTTTGGCCCCGGAATAAGCGGTGCAACTTTCCCATCGTGCGAACGCGCTCCCTGGCTTTAGAAATGGGATTTATCCGGGAGAGAAGAGCGATGTTAAAAGGAAGGGCGGCTCTGGAGATTTATTTGCTCTTTTTAATTTGTTTTTTCGTTTAGCTGGGGTAACGTTGGGCTTTTTTTTTTTCTTGGTTCCCCCCCCCCCCCCCTCCCGCTTGTTAATAAAAACGGGGAAAGGCCCGGGGATTTGGGATAGAAACGGGGCAGGGGGATGCGCTGCCTGGTCGGGGACATCCTTTCGTGGAGGGGAGAAAATTGGGCAGGGAGGGACGGAGGCAGCGCTGCGGCTCCTCACCGGCGGCAGGAGGAAGGATCCGGCCCCGATCCGCGGCTCGGACCTGCCGGGGGGGCCGGGGTGCCCCGACGACAGGACGGGGGAGGGAGGGATGAAGGGGAGGCTCGGGTCTGCTCCGGCTCTAAAACCCTGCGGGGCAGGATCGGGCCCTCCTTTGCCAGCGGGGTCTCCTGCCGCCCCCACCGCGCTGCCAGCATCTTCAAACGGCGTCCATCGCACAACCTGAGGGTAACGGGGGGGGGAGAGGGAGCTTTTTTCTTTTTTTTTCCCCTAAGTCTCTTTCAAGCTGAATTTATGTTTGTGTGATGAAATGCCCCTCTGTGTTTAACATTCCCAATGATCATTTGTTTCCTTAGCTCCATTACTGCTTTATGAGAGCGCCTTTCGCCCGGGCATGTTTAATCATAACCGCTTACGCAATATTTTCTTTGGGATAGATTCACTCAGCCTTATTACATATCAATTATTTCCTTACAACTTCGTTCCACACCAGCTGCTTTGTTATCTGGGCCTGCCACCCCTTACCCCCCCGGTGTGTGGTGGGAAGGGAGGGAGACGTTTGTTTTTCCTAGGATAAAATACTGCTAATAATAATGCAGATTGAGTGGAAGGAGAAGGGGGAAGCGGCGGGGGCGGGAGAAGCCCCGCAGCCGGCCGGGCTGGGGATGCAGCGTGGCCGGGGATGCTCTGCCATGCCGGGGGCTGCATCTCCCTGCCACGAGTGCTTTGGGCAGGGGAAGGGCGTACAGGACCGCTGCGGGTCGGGGTCCCCTTCCCCACTCCAAGGGCTCCCTCCTCGCCGCAGGGTTGGGGGGGGTCTCCCCGTTTCCCAAGGCTCCGGGGCGCTGCGCTTTTGCGCCCTATTTTGGAGCTGCTCCACCGTGTCTGCGCCTCCCAGGCTTCGTGCTGGCGCAGAGGAGAGACTTTCTGCTTTACAGTTCCCCGGGGGACCTTTACTCACCCACCCTCCCGCCGTCTCCTCCGGCAGCCACCCGCCTGGAAAGGACATTTCGAGTCAATTCGAGCTCCCCCCCCTCCCCCCCCCAAACCCCGGCTTGGTTGTGAAATAATTTCAATGTAAGTTTTATCGTGATTTTACATCGTAAACACGCTGCCAGACTTGGCTTCTCTCTTGCTCCTCTTTCCGATGCTGGCTTCCCTGGGGTGCCCCGGGACGGGCTCCCCCCGCGCACCCAAGGGTCGGGCAGCAGCGCTGCCCCGGGGGCTGCCTGTGTGCCCCCGGCCCCCGGGGGGGCTTTTCTCTTCGCCTGGGAGGGAATAACCCCCTGCAGATGGGGAGAGCCGGGGGTCTCGGCGGATCCCCCATCCCTCGGCCCTCCCTCCTCGTCCTCCGCTTTTTACCTTTCCTATCCCAAAACTTGAGCGGCAGCGTTTCGTTTCCCCTTTGGGGACCCCGCGGCACAGCCCACGTTTCTTTTCTTTTTCGCTTTTTTTTTTTTATTCCCCCCTATGCCGAAGAACCTGAGATCCTTTGGTTAAGCCGTGTCTTTATAGGGGAAATATATATATTCCTTTATGTGGGCTATAAAGCTGCGCTGGGGAAGCGAGAGGGACCGACATGCGTTGCGGAGCGATCCCGGTTCACGCGCGATTGTGACTCGCCGGGACGGGGACCCCGAACCATGCCACCACCACGACACGAGTCAAGTAGGGGGACATGCAGGTTTGGAGGGTGTCAGGAGTCCGGGCAGGATATATTGGGAAATTGGGGGGGTTAATGCTGAATGTCCTGGCTCTGGCGAGCCGGTCTCTCCATCATCTTTACGCGCGCACACGTATATGTGAACAGATGACTTGGCACCAGCGAAAAACACTTAAAATAATGCCTCTGCCTCTGGCCAGGCCTGTGTAAATATCTCACTCTCCCACATGCCCGCCTAGCTTTTCCTGATGCTGCGTTACTTGATCACAAATACATAATTTGCGCGAGTGTGTGTATACACAGGGCCGCTTTGATCTCGGCGCAGAAATGCCCCCCCCCCCCTTGCCTTTGGAGGGGCTGCAGCCCCGAGAACAAAAGCAGAGAATAAAAATGGTCAAATAACACATTTTCAAATGGGAAGCGTGTGTCGGCTTCCTCGAGTGGTTCTGGCACTTGGAAGGGGGGGGAAAAAAGAGACTTTATTGAACATATAAATTTAAACTTAGTTACCGCTAACAGTTGCCTTATAAAAGGGGTCCATATAACCCACATCAATTTTTTTTTTTTTCCTGGAGTCCCCAGGCGCGTTTCCCAGCGCACCCGATCTCTTGGCAGCGCCGGCTTGCGAGGAACGGGGCTGGCTGTGGGCTTTTGCAGGGGGAGATGTTTATTTTTCAGTCATTGTTGGCTCCCTCCCCTGGATTATTTTACTGCTGCAGATTTAAGCCCTCTACTTATTTCTTGATTCTCTGGCAGCGCTTTCCGCGAGCGCTCCCAGCTCTGCGCTTTCTCCCTTCGCCATGTCTCGGGGTGGTGAAATTACAGGGTATGAGGGAAATGTGTAAATTATAGGGTTTATTAAAATGTAGGCGAGCGCGGCTCTCTAGGCGAAACAGATGCAGGATGGCTTGAAGTCAAGCCGGCCTGACAAACTGCAGAGCAGGGAGGCAGGGGAATCATTAGAGGGGCATTTCCCGCAGGGAGAGAGGAAGCGGCCCCGGGATAGGGGGGGAGGCTCTGCCGAGCGGCTTGGGGCTGCCGAAGGCTGGGGTCCCTCCAGCAGCCCCCCCAAAGCGGGGCAGATTCCCCTGGGTAGTACCGAGGAGGTTGGTCCTAGCGAGCCGGATGAGGCCTCTGGGTGCCCAGCCCCGGCACACCGCATCCCCTTCGCTCCCAGCCCCGAGGGGGTCCCAGCGCTCCTTGGAGCCTTCCCTCCCCTCCTCTCCCTGCCCAGCCACAGACCCGGCCTCGAAGGTGATGATTTATTTAGGCTAAAGCGTAATTCTCAGTTTATAGTTTGGCTTCTCTGATATTAACCTCAGCTGCTTTTATGTTAATCTTAGGGATGATGAAGGGACTTTCTGCGGCAGGAGAAAGCTCTCGGAAGGACCTCGGGGTTTGGGCACTGAAACTCCCTTTTCCCCCTTTCCCTCCCCGCAGGGAAGAACAAACTGGCAAGAAACGGGGCTGCGATGGAAATACAAAGTGGGGAGAGGGAGGAAAAAAAGCCCCGGACGAGGTGGTCTTGGTGCCATCCCAGCTCCCCAGCAGCGCACCGCGCAGCAGGGGCTCAGAGCCCCGCCAGCCCCTGAGAGCTGGAGGTGGGCAAAGCCCGAGGGTGAAGCAGGCTGAGATGCTACCAGGAGGGTGAGGGCTCATGGCGGGAGACTCTGCAGCTTCCCCCAAGGTCAGGTGGAGAGCGGATGTCTTCTCCTTGGCAGGGCTGAGATACACCATGGATCCGGCACACTGCTGTGCTCTCGGGAGCTGTTGTCATTCTGCAAGAGGGCAGAAAAATATCCAGCGGTCCCATCTCCTCTTATCGCAGGACTCGGGGGCTGGCCCACGCTCACGCCATCACCCTTTTGACCGTTCTTCTTGTTACTGCTTCTCCACCAACCCACGATTTAACGGGGAAGGTTGTCTTAAAGGCAACTTCTCAGCCGTGAGTGACCTCGCACACCACCTCCTTCCACGCCTGGGGCCGTGATGTCCCTGTAGCAGTATTTGCTTTCACGGAAAGACGTTAGGAAAGCAGGCTATGCTGTTTTAGCTGCCTAGATTGTACACTTCAGCATATGGCAGCAAGGCTTAAAACAAGGTAGCAAGCCAGGCACCCCTGCTCAGACTGCTAGGATGTCCTCTGTGGATCCCAAATGGTCCAAGGTAAATAGTTTGAGTATTGCTAGGAGCGTTACACTTACAGTCCCTCTGAGAGTTTTATCAGCCCTGCCGTATTGCAAGAAGTGGGGCGCAGCCTCTGAGCTGCAGAAAATCGTACAAAATCGCACGTGGAAAAATCTTGCGACTCTCTTAGTCCTGCAGTATCGATTGCTACCATAAAAGCTCCTGCAATGGGAATTCTGGGGATGTTCTCTACTATCCATCCAGCTAACGTGACTGAGCCTTTTTGCACCGCTCTTGTTTCAACACCTTGTGGAGCTGACGAAATCTTTATTTATTGACATATTTTCTGTTTGTTTTGGAGGGTGTTAGATCTTGGTAGAGCTGCAAAAAGCAGACAGAAAAGTTAACAAAGGAAAGCGTTATTTACTAATCCCTTCGTATGCTCCATTTAAGGTAACTAAAACATGGTAATATAAAGAGCAATGAAGAAGGGCATTGAAGTATTTATTCAACTCTCGTCTCCAAGAGCCCGGTTTGGGGATCTCAACCAGCCTGTGTATCACGATGTGGCCGTCATTCCCTCTGGCTCCTTGGTCTGTGAATCAGTGAGAAAGGCTGCCTGCCTCTCCCTCAGTCTTTCTCTGTTTTACAGCATTGGTTGTCAGTCTTAGCTCTTGATTTATGACCCGAAAGCTCATCTACAAACTCATCTGCCACTCTTCCTCCTTTTTGTTTTTTTTTTGTTTTTTTTTTTTTTTTTTTTTTTTTTTTTTTTTAATTTTTTGTTTGTTTGTTTGTTTCTAGCTACTACATTAATTTAAGAGGAATATGTGGAATAGAAAATGGTCCTTGCGCAGCTCTGGGAGAAGCCCTCTGTGAGTGGAAGAGGAGACAGGTCTGGGTAGTAAAGACTGGAAGAGCAGCTGGAGTTTAAATAATGAGGATGTGGAAGAGCTCAGACTGAATAGTGGGAAAGGGAAAAGAGGGCATGTCAGTGGGGAACAGGAGGAGAGAGCCTCCTCGGCGAGCTCGGTTCCTCCTCTGGGGAAGTCCTTGCTCTAGACAGATGCAGGAATTGGTGAGAGCTTCATTTTCTTGTTCAGTGAAGTTTTCTAGCTAAAATGCCTTTGAAAGACAAGCGGATTTGCAAATAAAGGACTGTCAAAACCAGCTCCTCAGTTCAGATTTCTCTCTTTTTCAAAACAGGAACGGGAGTCGAAAGAGGCTGGTTGCTGAATGGAAATGTGCCTAATGCGATGTGGAGAGAGCTTATGCACTCAACAGTTGTGTTCTCAGTGCAAATAGGGGGCTTTTGTGCTGTTTGATATTTCAGCAAAAGCTTAAGAGGAAATGAAGCAAACCCGTCTGCATTTCCAGAGGGAATTCTGCAGTGCGCATGCTAGAAATATCTCCCTCTTTTCCCTTGGACTTTGTGGCTATTTTTATGTTACCTTAGATCACGATCCTGGATTCTTTGATTCCTGCTTCTGGGGTGCTGTTATTATTCCTAATAGTATTTGCTTTCTATTTTTGACTGTTGGCTTTTTTTTTTTTTTAATGATTTTTTTGAGACAACAAGGCTGCCTCTTCTCTTTTGCTGCTGTCTCAGCCTGGGGGGAAGAAGACGTTTGCATAAATGTCTATACTTTGCCTCCGTGCTTATCTCGACCATACGTAATTCTTCCAGTGCTCTACTGATTTCTGAGACACACACAATGTGGCGAGTGCAATGCTCATTCCTCTGCGTAGAGGACCAGGGGAGCGGGTTCATGTGTTTGGAAACATCAGGACAGCTGGCCAGGCGGTAGCTATCAAGTGTGAGGGTGATTAACTGAATGGAGGCCCGTAGGCTGGAGCAGCAGAAGTACCGGGCTGTGAAGATGGAGGAAGGCAGGTGTCAAGTGTTGGCTCTCAGCTGCACACGGAGCGCGTGTTATTCCATGATCTAACGCCCAGGCCAGTCACCCCCTAGTACTGAGCTTAGATGTTCCCCAACTAATGAACTAAACAAAGCAAAGGTGCCAGCTGAAGAGTCTCTGGTTAAAATTGTCCTGCTACAGCTTTGGCTGCACTCGTAGGACGCGTAGGCAATATTCCCGACTGATGTAACCGTCGAGAAAAGAGTGCAAAAGGCCAGTTGTGTGCAGGAGGCAGTGATAAAACAGGTGTTATTCAGCGGGAGGGAGATCCTCCCTGGCTACCGAGCAGGTCGGAGCTTCTGCTGCTGAAGTCAAGTGGCTTGGACAGTTGCCTATGCTCTCTGCTTCCCCTGGGCTGCTCCTTCTGCTACAGATGGATCCATCAGGCTCTGACTCTATTTCCATTCCTGTGCCATCCATGTCGCGTTCCAGAAGAAGAAAAAGGTGACATACTTATGGTTTCTCTCTTGTGCTGTCTGCCTTTGAAGTTACTGCATTTTGATCACCAAGTCCACTTTTGCTGCAATGGTTTGTGGGTTCAAAGTGTCTCGGCAGCAGATCTGTTATCACAACAATTTTTTGCTTCCATGGGGCAGATGCAGCTCTCCCTGCCTGGGTAGCTCTTGCCAAACTGCGTCTCTTGCCTGGTTGAGGTGGGTCTTGGAGGGATGTGAGGTTTGCTATCTCCGAGCAAAACCAGCGTGACAGCTGACATGTGAACTGGGCACCAGGCACGAATGCTGTGTTTACGAGTGCGTGTACACCAATACGGGTGTTCACCGTATACTTTATGCCTAAAAATGCCTTAGTCGGTTGTAACGATCCCTGTTGAAATGAGCAATGCGCTTCTCTTCTGCCTACTGCTGTGCCTTCAGTTCCTCTTACGGCCACTTGGGACTTGACAAAATACAAAGACAGAAAAGACTAAAGGATTTTATTGTGCGATACGGGGAGGACGAATTGAGATGGGAGTCCTGAGAATTCCCAGCCGAGGCTCAGGTGAAGGCGCAAACGAAGCAGGCTCTTGGGCGGGGCGGGGGGGATTGCTGCTGGTGGGATAGCAGCAAAAGCGGCACTGGCTTTTCCATTTGAAAGGAAGAGCAAGGATGTGGGAAGGGAAGAGGGATACGAGTCCACTGTGGGAGAGCAGAGGCTGAAAGGAGGCCCCAGCATGAATTCTTCCCTTCCCACTAACTTAGAGCGTTTTCTCTATTCTGTACAGAACGTGATACTCTCTTAGGACTGACCCTGCTGACCTCCCGCCTCCTGATAGGATGGCGAGTAAGTGAGTGCAAAATAAATGGCACCAAATAGACCTTTTCAAAGAGAACAAGGGAAATAAATCAGGTTATTCTGGTGCGGCATTGACAGCATGTCAAAACAACTCCCCAAAGCGTGAAACTTGGCTGGGGAATGGTAATTCCACTGCCATGACACTTACATGCCAGATGTATGGCTTATCATCATGTCTGTCTGTCTGTCTACCTGTCTGCCTACCTGCTGTTACTGTAGTATCCATTCTTTAAGTGCACATAAGCTATTTATGATCTTATCTCCAGTTCTGGAGCGGGAAGTGGGATCTAAACGTATGAGAACTACTCATGGGAGGAAAGTCTGCTAGATTGTAATAGTTGGTGACTCAACGTAGCAAAATAACCTGCTAGTTAATGCTGTATTAGATTAATGGTTGTATTTTAATTACTGCAGAAGCTCTGCCGTCTTGCTGAGACACATAGATGCTAAGGCAGGTGGGTGATAGCAGAGCCTAATGCATGCTCCAAACTCCGGCTGGTACTCAAGGCTTGTATTACCCAGACCACCTTTCCACCTTTCTAAAGAACAGTGAAAAACAGGTCTAGAGCTTGTTATAGAGTCATAGAACGGTTTGGGTTGGAAGGGACCTTGAAGATCATCTAGTTCCAACCCCTTCCCCGGTGAGGGACACCTTCCACTAGACCAGGTTGCTCAAAGCCCCATCCAGCCCGGCCTTGAACACTTCCAGGGATGGGGTATCCGCAACTTCTCTGGGCAACCTGTTCCAGTGTTCTTCAGTTCTTTCAGTTTAAAGCCATTACCCCTTGTCCTATCACTACACGCCCTTGTAAAAAGTCCCTCTCCAGCTTTCTTGTAGGCCCCCTTCAGGTACTGGGAAGCTGCTATAAGGTGTCCCCGGAGCCGCCTCTTCTCCAGGCCGAACAACCCCAACTCTCTCAGCCCGTCTTCATAAGAGAGGTGCTCCAGCCTTCTGATCATCTTTGTGGCCCTCCTCTGGACTCGCTCCAACAGGTCCGTGTCCTTCTTATGACGGGGGCCCCAGAGCTGAATGCAGTACTCCAGGTGGGGTCTCACGAGAGCGGAGTAGCCAGAAAAATGCATTGCATTGTATTCTGCTGGGATTAAGCCTTCATAATGCACACAGAAAATCACTGCTCAGTAATTCCACCAGGAAACTGAGAAACGAAATCCAAACACGATGAACACCTCCAAAGCCCTCAACATTGATCTGTGCTGATCAGTAAGAGCTGATGAACGAGGTGTAAGAAATCAGGCTAGAGAGCTCCACACCCTCTCCTATGTGGTTCTCTGGACACACATCGCTGAACTTGCTGTGTACAGGAGTCTTTGAGAGGGAATGCATTTGTGGATTTCATGCCTGTGAGCTTCATGGTTACCCCAGTATGAGCAGAATAAAGAAGGCTTAGAAATGCTGATGAAGTTAGTTAGTATACTGGAACATTCCTGTAGATTTCTATAAGTTCAGAAAAACCGTAGAAAATTATACTCCCTAGTTATTTCCAGGGCTAAAGTCTGAGCTCACTTCCAGTAGTGCAGCTGCTGTAAATTTATACTAATTAGCAGTCGTCTGAGTAATTTGGGGAGTAGTTAATGTTTTGGCATTTGTATGCTTGTTTGTTTTTCTCTTTGGAGGATTAGGGGGAAAAATATCTGTGCTGCACATTGGATCTGGTAGCAGGAGGGGGTGTTTCTGTTGCCAGTTTTGGACTAGATTTCCCAGCTGTGCAGGGCGTGTTTGTAGAAGTGGAGCTCAGGACATGGGCAAGGACTTGAGCACACAGACCCCCTTGATCCCAAGCAAGCCCTATGGCTTAGTACCAGCAGTTCTGTCCACTGGGTATTTTGTGTTTCTAGAGGCGATCTTGAAGCTGTCTGTGCGCTCTCTAGGTGGGGAAGCGTAGGGGTCTAAAGGAGCGTGATGTGCTTTAAACAAAATAGCTGCTTGTCTGTGTGAGATGGATGAGACACAAGTAGCAGAAGAACTCGGATCAGGCAGGTATGAGCTTCAGGATGATGCCTCATCCATAAAGTATTCCTGATCCACAGGTATTGGTTTTGCCTAGGCTGAAATTTAGCAATTTAGGACTGAGTTGCTATGCAGGATGTCTTTTATTTCTGTTACCTTCCCCTCTTGGAAATGACCAGGGCAACAGCAGCATCTGCCCTACTCTGCACGGAGACCTTAATAATATAGCCAGGGATGAAACGTGTACCCAAATACGTACCCCCGTGTCACAGAGCGCGAGGCATCGTGCTGTACCGCTTCATGCCCTGTCTGGTTTCAAAGGTCTTGTACTTAACATGGATGGATCTGTCCTTGTCGCCTGTCCTGTCGGAGTGCTAGAGAACCAGCCAAGGTCAGATTCGCAGTGCTAAGCTCATCGCATGTATTCAGCAGGGCCGAGAGATCTAAAAAGTAGATAGCTGGTTGTTTAGGCTCTCTTTGTTATTGGTGGGTGGGTAGGGGCAAGTCAACCCTCCTGTTGCAGGGAGATGTCTTAGGACTAGATAAAACACCTTTCTTCTGACTTCAGAGGGAGCCTGGGGTAACCGGCGTGGTCTAAACGCCTAATCGAGGGGGTGAGAAGGAGGGAAGGGTCCCACGCAATCACTTAGTAGCAAGACAGGAGCAGAGCCCAGGTTTCATAATTTCCCAGGCCCAGGACTTCCACCTTGTTTATTATCCTAACATCCTCTACCACCTTGGTTTATAAGTATCACACTTCAAATAAGAGAAAGGGGAGATGTCACACGTGACTACGCTGGGTGTGTAATTGCCTAGTAGTTGGATGTCAGAGCCCTGCTACTGGAAGATAAGGGAGGGGTGACAGAGCGTGAGGAGGGACCACCTGCCTCATCGAGTACAGGCGCTCACAATTACAGGTGACCATGTAATAGCTGCTTAATCCAGAGGGGTCCCCAGAACATCCACCGCATACGCTGCAGGCCATAAAACACTTCCCGACACCCTATAACAAATTTAAGACCGTTAGTACAAAAGAACAAAAGCCACAAAAACTCGAACATGCAGGAGAGATCAAGGGCATTGCCAGTGTCCCGGGTCCCGGCAGTAGCAGGGAAATTGTTAGGTGAAAATGTCCAGATGATCTTAGGAAGTGGACCATGGCCCACCCTACAGAGGAAAGCAAGAAAACCTTACCAGTCCCTGCCAAATCTGACCCGAGGGGAAATTCTTTCCTGAATACAGGCCAAAACTCAAAGTAATTGCACATGTACTCTTTAAAAATGGATTTTATTTAGGAGAAACACATTGTCATCATCATCCTGTAAACTGCGCCAAATGTGTGCTAAGGACTTCCCGTAGAAGGAGAAATGGAAAGGCTATAGTTTTTTGCAGAAACACTGCAATGAGTGAGGTACCTCCATCCCACCACAACCTGCCCAGTGCTAGATGGAGGACCCTCCGTACGTATCCCAGGTTTCTTGGGGAAAGAGGCATGACTTAGCTGGAGCTGCTTCTTTTCTTGCCAGAGTCCCCAGACAGCTGTGGTATATTGGATTTATAGCTTATAATCGATCTCAGTCTTTTGAAAGCACGACAAAGCTTTTTGGAGGCTTTACTCGAGGGCCTGGCCTGAGGAACCTTGCTCAGGGTTGGTACATCCAACGTGGCTGATTGAGCATAATGCAGCTACTCTCTGCCTCCGATGAAATTCTCTCTGATGCACAGGGCTTGTAAAAGTCCTAAGTACCACTTAAATCCAACTAACGGATACTGAAGGACTTGTTCTGAAGGCAAATTTGCTTCTGTTTCCTGCAGTCCCAACCCAGTTTCTCTCTTTTCCATCTCTGTTCCCTTTGATTCGACTTTCTGTTCTCGGTTATGGCAGCAATTGCAGTGAGAGCTATCTAGGCTGCAGTTTAACTGTGTCTGCAGAAGCAGATGGATTTTAGAGTGTTTGCCAGTAAGACTTACCCAAATTAGAGGGCTGCGGAATTTCCAGCCTTACTAATGCAGCCAGCTCTATGCTCTGGATAGAATTAAGAACGGGACTGGGAGAGAATGAATAGATGTTCACTTGCTCTCTTACATCCTTTTGCAAAGTTGTGTGATGCTGAAGCCCCCCATTTCCACGGTGGATGAGCCCACCACGGAATCTCAAAGTACTCGTCCTACCCGAGACCTTAGTACTGATATCGTGAAAGACATCAGACTACTCCGCCATTTTACAGATAGGTCCACAGTTGTTCAAAAAATGGTCCAAAACTGCACAAAGGTCTTGGACTTTCCATGCTCCTGCCTGGTGTCTGAGACCCAGAGATGTTGCCTTTGCCGGGTGGGGAGGATCAGGGCTGACACGACCGGTCTCCCCAGGGTACTGCTCTGGGACTGTCTGCGAGCATGGGATGTGCTGCTGGCCCTGAGACCGCACGGTGTAATAAGGACACTCATGCACTAGGGACTGCACAGACACCACCGAACCAGCTCAGAAGCTACCAAATGGAATGAGCAACAACTCTTACTCCCAGGGTTTCAAAAAGCTGTCAGAAATGTAGGTATTTGCATCCCGCTGAAATTGAAGTGGACACCTAACTCTCTTCATCTTGTCCCATGATTGTGTCATGACAACGGTGAGGCGTGCAAGGAACTGATTTTTCCAGCTCCATGGGAGCTGCAGAGCGCTTCCAGGTGCAGCCATGGGAGAACAAGTTGGGGCAGGGAGGACCGCAGCTAGGGACTTCCTTAGGGTGAGAGCTTAGCCCTGCAACTGCGGTGTTTGCCATGGGTGCATCTGTCCTCCCTGCTCCGTCCCAGTGACCTTGTCTCTGTTCTGGCTTGCTGAGGAGCCTCTCGGGCCCCAGGAGGGTGGCTCGCAGGCAGCCTGGGCAGCGGCTGCTGTTTGTAATCCAGCAGTGTGCTGCTCCTCTGAAATCTGGTGGCAGAAAACCTTTAGCAGAGGGAGCGCTGTGAGCAGCAGCGGTGTTTCCAGCATGCCTGGCTGACCGGCAGTGACGATCCAAGACAGGGCAACTGGTTCAAGCAGCCGCAACTTCACGCTTCTTCCTGGCCCTGAATCTGCTCTGCGTGGATGTCTCAGGGCCAGCCCCCGCCTCTGCATTCACTCTCAGGAAGCTCAGGCTGATTTCTGAGCATGCTGAGCTTTCTGGCAGCTTGGGTTTGGCAGGAGCCTTGCTGCAGGCTCCCTTCTCACGCCTGGAGAAAGCCAGGAGGAGTGCGGTCCATGCTCAGAGCTGGGTGCCAGCCCTCCCACCCGCCAGACCCCTGCCCAGCTCCCACCAGCATTTCCCACGCAAGGCCTCGCTCATCCAGTTGTCATTAGAAAAAATAAGACAAGATTTAACGACAGCTAACCTGTTAAAGTTGAAGAGCCAAGTGTTGCTGAGAGAGTGTTGGCGTTTATTTTTTTTAATAGGAGGATTTTATTTATATCTATTTCGAAAGAGCAGGTTAAAAGCAAAAGTCAATGTTAAGTTAAAGCGTGCATGAAAGAAATAAAAATAGCCCAGGTTGAACTAGGTGGGGAGAAGAGGAGGTTGCACAATTTCCATTAAAAATTACGTTAAAGGGAGGGTGAGCTTGAAACTTTGACAGGACTGTGTACATCCCCTTCGGACGCTGCTCCTGCAGAGCCAGGGTGGCACGGCTTTCCCTCCTGATGATCACTTGCTAATTTGTGTGCCCCTTTTGGGTGTGGGAAAAGTTCCCTGAAATGGGGGATCACGGGATATTTTCTGAAGCTCCTACAGACAAAACGTTCTCCTGCTGGAGATTTGATTTGGGAACTAACGGATGTGCTCCTCTTTGTTCCTCTCTGTGAGGAAAAAAGATATTAAAGGATGTGCTCAGGTGCCACTCCTGTTTCTGAGGATGCCATGGGGCATTTGTCTGGACTTCAATAAAGCTCAATTCCTCCGTGCTTCAGCACCTGCTGAGCCTCAAGGCCGGGTCCGGAGCACTTTTGCTGGGATGTGGGTCCCAAATCACTGCATGGCGGGGCCTCTTCCCATGGGGTTTGGCCTTGCCCCACGCTGCTGGCTGCAGAGGGTCCGATGCGATGTGAACGGCTGCTTCTCCTTCCAAAACCACTCAAGGGAAATCATACCAAAAAAGTCATGGAAAGGCAAAAGACATGAGCACAAGGGGGAAAAAAAAAAAAAACCCTAAACCAAACCAAACCTCCAGAAACCGACCCGCCCTCTTTCTCTCCATGATTTGGAGTGGATGTTTTAAAGCGGTGAGACCTGTTTTGACTCAACCGAGCAGGACCATCCTGCCGGTGTTGCTGTAGCGGGGCAGAGCCGGGTCCATCCCCACAGGCCCCGCACCCCGGGGAGGCTGAGGTGGCTGTAACCCCAACCCGACAGGCTCGGCCAGGCCGGACAGAGCCCTCGGCAGGCATTAATAACCCCGGGGAAGGTTCATGCTGCTCTGGCCAGAACAGGCCTTGCTGCGCACTGAGCTCCGAGCCAGTCGTAGGGGTCAAGCTAATGCTGACACTGGGGCCTTTGATTGTGTTTGATTCATGTGTGTACACCACTGGTAGGTCAGATAGGCTGTTAATCCCCGAGTCCCTTCCCCCTTCCCCAGAAAAAAAAAAAAAAAAGAAAGGAAAATGAGAAATAAGTTTAGTGGGCGACTTTCCGGCTCGCTTCAAGGCTTGCGATGCAAGCTGGCTGCAAGTTCTGGGTGTTCAGAAATGTGTTTCCTCTGTGCTTTGGTGGGGTTTTTTGGTAGCCTGGTGACTAAAATGCATGGGAGGGAAAAAAAAAATCTCAGCTGATGCGTGGAGCAGAGACGGGGCTGGCAGCAAGATGGTCGTAGCACGTTTCAGGGGGACCCAGGCTCCCTGGGAAGCTGTGGGAGAAAGGGGGTGACCCCGCTTTGCTGTTTGTATTTAATCCCAAGGATTAAATTTCCACTTAATCTCAGCACCCGGTGAGTTGGAGGAGGCAGGGTCGGTGCAAAACTGTGTGCATCTCCACCCGTTACCATCCGTAGGAGAGAGCTTCCGCCCTGCTTGAAGGCATATTTGTACATGAGAGGAAGGTTTTTTCCGGCTGATAAAATGTATTTGGTGTCGCAAAAAAAGACCTACTAAGCAGTTTGTGGGCGCTCTCAGCCAAGACACGGAGGGTGGTTAGTGGGAGCAGGCTGCGGGGACAAGCCCTCCTCGGTGGGCAGTCCGCAGGGAGTGATTCCTGCGGGGGAGATGGGGCTGGGAAACTCTCCCCCGAGGCCCGATCCCCCCGGGGGCTGCCCCGGAGGGTCCCCCCGGGGGGCGCGGGGGGCCGAGCCGGCCCTTGTCCGGGGATGCGGGGCTTCCCCGTCTGCCCCGGCCTCGGCGTGTGCGGGTGGGTGGGAGCGAGGGGAAGCGATCTCGGAGGATGTGGGAAGGGAACAGCCCGGGGAGCAGCAGCCGAGCGGGGGCCCGGGGGCGCGGCACCCCCTTTGGAGGCTGAAAATAGCGTCTGCCGGGCCCCGGGCTGGGGAGGCTGCTGTGGGCAAATGACCAATTAGGGAATCTTTGTCGGATTCGGGAAAGCCGAGATAAGTCTCTTTTATCAGCCTATAAAAATACCACTTTCACTTATCTGGAGCTACCTACGCCGCCCAGCTGCGGGAGCCGGGAGGGGGGAGCGGAGCCGCTCCGCAGGCAGAGGAGGAGTTACGGATGGGCTTGACAGCGAGGGTTTTTTGGAAAATCATCTTCTGCTGGAGAAAGAGCCCTCTTCCCCCCGCAGCACACCCGCTCCCTTGCCGCAGCCTCCACCCGCAGGGCCCCGCTCCTCCCTAAAATCTTGCCTTTCCCTCTTATTTTCCACCCTTTTCCCTGGCATCGTGCCGGGGGTGGGGGGGCTCGGCCAGGCGGCAGAGAAGCAGATGAGTTATTAGGGTAACGCTGATGGCCTGAGCGGGGAAGGAGCACCCGCGAGCACGGATGGGTGCTGTACCCACGGGTCTGCTGGCATGAACCCGCGGGGTGCAGACAAATACACCGATGCGAGCGGGTGGAATTTTCCCCTATGCCTATTTGTGCACGTATCTTCTCGTGTTAAATCGAAATACTCAGATCCACGCAGTCATCCTCGCCCCGAGGCCGTGGGCTGACACGTCCGTGGGTGCGGTTGTTTTTTGGACACGCAAACGCATTCTGCATCTGCGCAGGATCCGCGCTGAACGCATCTCCGTATGGATACCCACACGCAAACTGAGGATCAAGACGTGGAGAGAGTGCTAACATGCATTCCTACTGTGGGAAAACATGCTGCACTTTGATTATTTTCTCTGTGGTTTCCAGTCTATTTGGGCTGTAGGAAACCGATCAGATAGAGCGTGGAGGGGAAAAAAAGAAACCATCAGGCAACCCAAATCAAATCAATGCTTTCTAGGTTTTTTGGGGGGTGTTGATGGAGAGAAAAATGCGGGGAAAAATACGGTTTTCGTCAAAATACTCCAAGCAGGTTTGCTCAGGTGGGGCCTCGGCGTGGGAGCAGCGCAGAGAGGTGGTGGGTCTCCCTCGCCCCTTGTCCGCCCAAGGTCGAGGTCCACAGGACCCCCACCCCACCCCCCCGCTATTTTTTTTTTTTAAGGCAGAACAAGCAAATCTGGCTGGAACAGACAAAGTTAGAGCATCTCCACGAAGCCTTAACCCACGCGGGAAGAGGGCGTCTGCTAAACCTTGGCTGTCGTGGGTGGGGATAGACCGGGGTGAAGTGCGTCTCTTTGGGCTTGGGCAGGCGAAGGTTCGCACCAGAGTTTTTCTTGCGTCGTTTGTCTTTCGAGGAATAAACACGCGGGTGGGGAGCGGGATGCTGCCACCGGAGCGGCCCCGGAGCGTGGGGGGGATGCTCGGGGGAAGGGGCAGCCCCCGTGGCAGCCTCTCCCACCGGGCCGGTACCTTTCGCACAGATTTGCTGGAAGGGTTTCCAAATTCTTTTCCAAATATAGTCCCGGGGCGGCCGCCCGCCTCCCCCGTGTGCCCTTCACGGCTCTGAGCCGCAGCCGGGGGACATCCGCGACCCCCTCAGCCGTCCCCGGCAGCCGGGAGGAAACCCGGCGGGGAGGGGGGTGCTCCCACGCAAAACACGCGTGGAAGGTGCGGGTCGGAGCCCAGGTGCCTCCCGCGGCTGCGCGGGGCCGATCCCCGCCGCCGTCCGCTTTCCCAGCAGGCTTTTTGGGGAGGGAATGGGATGTTTTGGTCCCCTCTCCCCCGCTGTCACCTCCGGTCCCTTCCCGGAGGAGGGGACCGTCCCCGCTGCCCTGCCACGGAGGCAACGAGAAGGGCCGAGGATTTCTGCTCCTACCCACGCGGCCTAACCTAAATGTGGGCATTCCCACCCAAAACGCCTTGGAGGAAAGCCGGGGGGGGGAGGCACCGCTGGTGGGTCGGGAAGTGCTCAGCTCCCGTGGGGACACCCCCTCCCCTTTTGAGAGACAAACACACACCACCCCCCCCAGCATTCCCGTTCCCGAGTGGAACTTGGGCTGGGGGGGGAGGCAGAGGCCGGGGGGCTGGATACCCCCACCGGCACCGGGGGTTGGGGGGACCCCTCCCCAACGAGCCCTTACCCTGGGAGCCTTCAAAGATCATTTTAACAGCGATAAATGTGATTCCCCCACCCCCCGCTTTCCATTATAAAATGCTCCGCCTGGGATATTTCTCCCCCATCAGGGTTTTATAGCGAGATCAAGGACAAACTTGTTGCGTTGCGGTGGCGGGTCCTTGGTTTGGGTTTTTTTTTTTTTTCTTTCTTAAATTCTTTTTTNTTTTTTCCCCTTTCTAAATGCTCTTCGGGGTAAAGCTCGGCGAAGTTTGCAGTTCTCCCGCTGCAATTAAGAGGGAGAGGGAGCGAGATCTTGATTGCTTCTGCTCGTTCTGATCGCTTCGGAGGTGGGGGGGGGGGGGAACGACGGGCGGGAATTGATTTTAGATTTCTCTTTTATGTCGGGTCTGGTTTCTGGTGATTAAATTTCTCTCTTATGTGGACTGAACCTAGGGATAACTGATTAATAACATGCCACTTGGCGCCAACACGGGGTCTCGAGGCCTTTAATCGGCAAGATGCACAAGAGAACAGAGAGAAACACAGAGCAGGACAAAACTCCACCAACTATTTTAGCCTGCTGGTCTCTGCCTCGGCGGATTTTTTTTTTTTTTCTTCATCTTTTCAGTATTTCCTGCTAAACTCGTAAACTTTATTTGATTTACAGCTATTTCATGAACCTGCTTAAACTAACATGTGTTCCGTCTTGTCCAACTGAATCATAAAAAACAATCTTGGATCCAAACGGGATTTTTTTTTTTTTTTAAAGAAACGAGTTATTAATGACAGAAAATAGGCATTGTCTTGAACGGCGGCTACTCCGGCCTCCGGAGCGGGGAGGTTGGCTGCTCCTGCGCCCGGCAGCCGGGGGGGGGGAACCGGGCTCGGCTCCGCAGGTACCGCCCGGGCTCCGGGCTGCACCGAGGGAGGGTTTTGCGCGGAGGTTTGGGCGCTCCTTTCCCCTAAAAAGAATTTTTCGTTGAAAACGCGCGATTTCCAAGCGTACAGTACCCAAAATGTACTCGCAAAGGCGTTAACCCCCAGCCCGCAGACGCGCACCAGAGCAGGTAAAGACGCACGTCTGCCTCCAAAAGAAACAGTCAGGCACGAAACGAGCTCTTAATATTTTCTCAAATCCGTGCAAGCACGATTTTCTGTGCCCACAACCGCTTCTCCACCTAGATCAAACCAGACAAGCACGTATCCAGCACGAACGCTTAATATACGTGGAGCAGGTATAAATCTAGAGCGATGTATAGGTGGAGGAGCACACAGAAAACCGGGTTCACCAAACCGAGTGCCAACCCCAGCATCTATACGCACCCAAATACTCAGCCCCGTTCCCCACCCCTGTTTGCGTGGAAAAACACTCCGGGAAAGCTCCCTGCAACCCCCGGCGTGAGAGCCCCCACGCTGCGGGCAGCAGCGAGGCCCACCGCTCGCAATATGTGGCTGGTACTTCCCCGCACGCTCGTGGGTCTCTACCCCTCGGAAACCGATTTCTCTTCCGCGCTTTTTGCCGCGGAGCCGTCCGCGGCCGCGTAGCGCACAGGGCCCAAAGACCGCGGCCTCATCCAGCCCGGGCGCAAGGGCCAGAGTCCCCATACGGGGGGGACGGACGCGGTCTTTGTCCCTTTTCTCTTCCTCCTGTGGATATTTTTTTGCACTTAACAATTTTTGAAGGCACCAAAAAAAACTTCTCCGGACCTGTTTAGGTGATTGACAGAATCCTTATTTCCCTCTCCCGATGTTTTTTTAGGATGCCCGTGACACCCGCACGAACCCGGGTTAACGCGGTTCCCGTCCGCGGAGCGGGGCTGGGGGGGGGACAGCCGCCCCCCGCCTCCCTGGGAGCGTCTCCGGCTCCCGAAATTTGTGGGTATCCTGTGAATATAAAGGATAATATGGTTATAACAGATCGGCCGGGCTCGGCTGTGCTTTCGCTCTGCGTTATTGAGGGCGGGGGGAAGAACGGGGGCGAGAAAATGGGGG
>WAAD01027714.1:58036-145333 GCA_013389945.1 Fregata magnificens
CCCCCCCCCCGCCCCAGCAGCAGTCCAGGATGCCAACGCGTGGTGGGGGAGCAGATCTGCCCGACCCCCCCCCCGGGAGCGTGGGGGGAACAGCGGCACAGCCCAGGGCTGGCGCGGGGGGCAGCGGGTAAGGGGCCACCTTCCACAGCCTCACCCGGCCCTGATGGGCTCTTTGGCTGGGGGGGTGGTGGTTCTTGAGAGATACGTCCCCCCACCCCAGCACCTAAATCAGCCCTTTTGGGGGAGCCCTGAAGAGGGCGAAGTTTTTGGGGAAGGGGATGCGAGGAGCTGCGGGCCCCCGTCCTCCTCCTCTTCCTCCTCTCACCATCCCTGGGCAGCGGGGGGGGGGCGTGCCGCGCTGTGCCCCCTCCATTCCCACGGGATGTCCTCTCCTTCTCCCCTTGCCCAGATCATCCTGAACTCCATGCACAAATACCAGCCCCGGCTCCACATCGTGAAAGCGGACGAGAACAACGGCTTCGGCTCCAAGAACACCGCCTTCTGCACCCACGTCTTCCCGGAGACTGCCTTCATCGCCGTCACCTCCTACCAAAACCACAAGGTGAGGGGCTGGGCTGGCCCTCGTCCCCGCACACCGTGTCCCCCCCTTCCCCCTCCTGCTGCTCCTCCTGAGGGCCTCGGCTCCCCTTTCCCCTTCTCTCCCTTCTCTTCTTTTGCCCCTTCTTCTCTTCTTTCTCCCCTTCTTTCCTCCCCTTCTTCCCCCCCTTCTTTTCTCTCCCTTTCCCCTTCTTTTTTTTTCTCCTTCTCCTTCTCCCATCTCCTTCTCCCATCTTCCCCTTTCCACTCGCCACACACCCATCCCATCCCCTCTGTTATTCCTGGCGACACAGACAAAGCGTCTAAAGACGGGGCTTAGGGCGAGCCGAGGAGGAATTAGCTCAACAGGATGGTTTGTTCAGAGAGGAGACGACCAACCGAGGAAATTGGCTTTATCTTCTTTTCCCCCCATCGGTCAAAGCCTTGTAATCTGGAGAAGGGAGCCCGGCGCTCCCCTCCGCGGCCGGGGCGCTGATAACCCGGGCTGGCGGCGCTCCGGTCCTTTGTTTGGGGAAGGCCTCCTTCCCCGGCCGCTCCTCGGAGGGCCCTGTGGGGAGGTTGGCGGGGGGCTGCGGGGTTGGCAGCGAGGAGGCCCTGGAAGGAAAGGGAGGCTCTGCGCCCAAAATCAGCTCCCCGCCTGCCCAAGCAAAACAAATACATATCAAATAAGGTTTTCTTGGGGTGCTGCTGGGTGGACACGTGTGGGTTCCCGCTGCCACCCCCCTCCACCTGCCCACCCAGGGGGACCCCGCAGGGGGGTTGCTGCCCCCTCTCCTCCCCCTGCTCGGCTTTTGGGGTTCCCCACCTAGCGAGGAAGGAGGCGGAGGAAGGCTCAGGGCTGGGGTCAGCAGATGTATTTAGCGATGCCTTTCACTGACTGCCCCTCACCGCTGCCCGCAGACCCCGATAGCCCCTCTCTAGGACAGAGCCCCATGAAAAGCCAGTTGTCCTTCGGGGAAAAAAGCAAATTCCTCCCTCAATCGCATAGAAAGCGATTACTACAAGCTTTTACCCGTACTTACAGGCAGGTAGGATGGCTCCTTTGCGAGTGAAATCATGCGCTTTTTTTTTTCAAATGGAGAAAGGTCATTTAACACCCCGGATAAATCCTGGATGCTTTCCTGGAGATGTAAGTAGGAAGCTCCTAAACCTGTGCAAAATGGTTGCATTTCCCCCGTCCATCAGTTGGCAAGGGAGACGCAGAGAGCAGAGGTAGGCTGGAGAAGAAAGAGTGTTTCACCGTAACTAGGGAGAAAAGAAAATACTTCCCTGCCCTTTAAAATAGGAGCTGCTGGCACAACCAGGACAAGCAAACTGAATCCAAATTGAGTCCTCGCCAAATTATGCCTTAAATTATAACTCCGCTGTGGATGCTATAAAATCAAGTTTAACTTCTGCTTGATGGATTCGGAGAAAGAATATAATATTAATAGAACTGGGAGTTAATAAAACAGGACACACTGCTCGCTTTAAAAGCATTTCCCTATGAGAAAACAGACCTGAATTTAACTGCTTTCCTTTGAAGAAAAATAGGACTGTTTTATAGAGAAAAAAAATTATCATGCAAATAAAACAAAAGCAAAGCAGAAACATGTAAGTACAGTAGTTTGGGAAAACTGCCATATTAGGAGGAGCAGGAATATTTGATTGTAAATCAACAACATCTGGTTGATAAGAAATGACATCTGCGTATCCGTCTCTGTCAAAACATACGCACTGACAAACGCACGAATCCCTACAGACACACACGCACTCGCATCCCAGCAGACACATGCACCCGCACACAGACACCACTACATATTTTACACACCCCCCTACACATTTTACATACATTTACATCCCTCCCCCCACGACACATGCATTCATCTTCTCGCTGCACTGAATCGTTGGGGGAACAAATAAAGAGTGGCTGTAGCCCCAAGATAAAGACCCAACTGAGAAAGATAGAGCCATAAAAATAAACCAGGGAATGATCTACCCTAAATGGCATCTCCCTCCAGGGAAGGGAATAAAATTTGTAGCTTGCCCCAGTGCAGATGGAGAATAATACCGGGACTGAGGCGATGCACAGCTGATGCTGTTGTAGATGCTGTGTGGAAGGGGTAACATCCTTCAGCTGAGTTGAGTGGCAAGTGGGGTCTTTTCCACTGGCAGAAACCCGAGTTCAGCTTTCACAGCTGAGTTGCTGCTTGGCAAAACATATCTTCATGTTGCAATGCAGACTGCATTTCCCCTTGCCGTAAACGATCACGGTCCCACCGCTCTGCATCTGTCGGCATCGAGGTCCCCAAGGAAGGTCTGAATGTCCACCCCCATGTCTCTTTGTCAGTGCACCACTTATTTTTTCCCATTTACAGCCACCTCTCTCTCCCTTCCACCCATCACCTCTAGCGCATCCTTCACGCAAGCTTTCCTATCTGCACAATCGCACACAGTTTGTGTACACCAATGTATTTTACACCCAGTTTTTATACACCTGTGTATTTTACACACACACATATGTACACAAACAAATTTATATGTGCATGTGGTTTAGGTTTCAAGAGCTATGTATAGGTGAATTATATTACAGTATTAATTGTATGACTTGCCCATAAATGCATTTGAGTCTATGCTTACACAGCTTATAGAAATACCTGCCTGATTTCAGATCCATCAATTTATTTCAATAGCACAGCTGCAGTCCCAACGTACGGCTTGTGCTTATTTCCCCTGATATTTTAGAGAGCCTGAAAAGATATTTAAGCACACTGGGATCTCCCCCTCCCCAGCCCTACTCCCCAAAAGGAGGCTTAAGCTACGAAGAAGGTTTTGGTAAAGTTTTCAGTGCGGTTGTCAGCAGCTCGGTCAACCACCTCCCCCCTCTCTGCAACCCTGAAAAAATACCCCAGAAATATCGAGGTGTTAAAATAGGTCACATGCACATTTCATTTCCTTGCCATTTACACAATGGGTGCTTGCAATCAGGTTGATTCCCAAATATTAACTTCCCCTGCAGTTAAGTACCATTTTGCTGTAGCTTAAATCATTGTGCTACTAGCTTGTATTTATTAGGTACTAGCTCTCTGCTTAGGACCAGGAAATGAACCCTAATAGACAGAAATAATTAAGGTTCTGCCCTCATGAGGGTTCTTTCAAAAGCAAGAATTCACAACAATTATTCTCATTAATTTTTACAACCCACTTTCCCCATTAGCTGGACTTGGGCTTTATATTGGTTTTCCCCCCTCAGGATATCTGGTTTTATGCTGATATTTTTTTGCCTAAGTTATTTAATGTTCTTGGTAGCCCAAATTCTTTTAAGGAAACATTAGCCCCAGCTGGGATGCTATAGGCACCCAGAAATGCTATGAGCACCGTAGCGGTGTGGAGAACCAGGGAAGGGCCTGGTTGAAGACTAGTCTGATGCACTCCCAGTGAGCCAGTGGGCTTTCTGAATATATAGGTTCATCCCACCCCCAGAAAGACCCCTGTACTAAAAGAGCGCTGTTAAGTTGGCCAAGTCAACTGGTGTTCCACCCTGCCAAATTTTGGAGAGCTGCCTGTGTGGCTCTCCTCCGAGCACGTGGCCTTTTGCCGCTCTATCGAGGCATCTCGCAGGGCTGTGTAGGCGTTGCTGCTGCCGGAGGTGGGCAGGTCCTTGGGCTCGTGATGTTTTGCTGTGAGAGCTCAGTTCTCCTTGTCTTTGGTTGCAGGTAGCCACCTCCATCACTTCAGCAGAGGCCACCAATGTGGTGGCCCAGCTGGCATCCCATGGAGTGCCTCTGTGCAGAGACTGGACCTGGGCCAGTCCCCCAAAGCAGCCCTGCAGGGTTGTGTCCCCCAAACTCTCCCTGCCCAGCCTGGGGCCATTGGCCCCGTGTCTTCCCACCTCCATAGCAAGAAGGGGCAGCCTCCGTCCTTGCTCAGGGCAGGTTCCTCTCCGAAGGGGATCCCCCAAGCACTGAGAGAGGCAGGGCTCCCTGGGGTTAAGCGAGGTGAGACCACGTATCTCCTCTTCATCGCCAGGACTGGTGGCTTCTGTGCAGCCCTCGGTCGCTTGGGGACTGCAGTGAGCTCTTCTCCTCTCACTGACCTTCTCTGGGGCTCCTCACATCTCTACTCTCAAACGCTTAGTCCTGTTCCAGGCTTCGGTGGGAGAGTGCTTCCTTCAAGAGGTCTTGTGTCCTTCACAACCTGCGTCTGAACCAGGCCTGTCTCCCTCTGCCCCCTTGTCCTCAGTCTTGTCCCTCCCTCCCTGCCAGCCCCGGGACAGGGTGCTCAGCCAGCCCCAAGCCCCCGGCCCCTTTCAGTCCTCAATCCGGACCCCCTCTCCAAGCTCTGCAAAGACACCCTATGTCTCTCCAGCCTCACTCCCGCCTCCCGTCCCACCTCCTTCCCCCCCACCCAACACTGTGCAAGGTCTGTCTCTTCTCATCCTCCGTTCTTGTCTCCCAGTTCAGCCAACAGCCTCCTCAATGAGCCCCTCTGTCTCGCACCAGTACCTCCGACCAGCCACTGGCTCTCAGTCCCTCCCATTTCCTTCACTGGCTTCTGGGTTCGGCATCTTCTCCCCCCCTGCCAGCAGCCCCCCCTTCCCCTGGCCTTTACCTTGGGCTCCAAGTCCCAGCTCCCCATCCAGCTCCTCTGTTTGGCCCAGCCAGATGTACGTAGTCTCAGCAGGCACCTTGTCTTCATCTGTTTCTTTCCTTCCCACTGCTCTGGTTTGGCTTCCTCCTCCACGCTGACTTGGTTTCCACCTGGGGTATGTGAGAGTGCAAAAGAAAAAGGCTCTGTGCTTTCAAGCCTGAAGCCCAGCCTCCCAGTTGCTCCCAGCACAGCTGGCTGCAGCGGTGGCAGGGATGCTCCTGGCCCATCTCTGCCGCGCTGAGCAGGACCATGGCCACCTGCAGGGCAGGGACAGCACGTATCCCCACAGCATGGTGAGGTCCATGCGTGCTCAGCTCAAGGGTAATCACCCCAACCTCTTCATCGCTAAATGGGGTGACCTGAATGGTGATTTTTTTTCCCACTCAGGCTTTTAAGTTGTCCAAGTGGGGCAGATTTTCACAAGAAGAGAGCTCAGAAACTAAGGATCCCCCCTTGCAGAACGTGAAGTCCCTTTTCCAACATGCCCAGCCTTTAGGACAGCTTCAGAAAAGCCCAAGAGGGTCAGGGTGGTGTGTTTTCCCTTAGCTGAAGTGCTCAAAAAAAGTGGGACCCGTTGATAGTAAAATAAGTAAATATAAAGGAGCCCAGGGCATACCCCTGGTGTGGAACATTTCAGCCCTAACAAAGTTTTGTAAAGTTAGAAACAATTGAGAAAAATCTTATCACGGCAAGTGCTTGACAAAAAGTCGTACTAAGTGGTAGTTTTGACCCTGGCCGTAACAATATTCATGAGCCTGTATACACACATACCCATATAAATACAGGGCCGCACAAAAAAGGAAAGAAAAAAGTAAAGCGTCTTTCCTCGACCTAACTAGATGCAAAGCTAAATTTTATCACGCTGGAGCTAAAGATGCCATTGGAAATGTCGCAGCAGAACTGCTTTGTGGTCAGTTAGCCCAGAGAAAGGAGTGCAGAGGAGCGGCGCTGAGATTTCATTGGGAACTGTCGCTTCCTGTTAAAGTGAAGATGAACCCTTAGGTCAGACAAGCCTTGAAAAGTGTAAATCTGGAAGGCTTCACCCTGGAAAGCTCTCGTCTCGGAAGGGTCTGCAGCAGCTTTAGAAATCAGTGGTCAGAAGCAAACTTTGCCATCAGTTTCTTTCAGTAACAAAGATATAAACAAAGCCCCACAGTTGTATTGAATCTGCGCTATATAATTTAGCCCTGGGCACTCTGTCTTAATGACCTTGCAGGACGTTGTATTTTTTTTATTTTTCATGATGTAATTGTCATTTGTCTTTCTGTCAGTGTTTTCTCCCNAGTTTCGCTATGGCAAAGTTGATCCAGAAGAAGGTTATTTCCACCCGTTCGTTTGCTTTTCCACCTCTGAAATAGTTTGTAAGTCAGACAAAAGCTGGCCAAACAAAATATCTTCCACAGGCTGTTTTCTAAAGCAGGGATTCACCAACTTTTTCTCTATTTTCTATTTTGTTGTGTACGGTTTTGTTAAATCTGGCTTGGACACTCCTGGCTTAGTGCAAGGGCTGGTGCCATGAGTTGACATCTAGGGAAATTTTGTTCTGAAAGCTCCTGCTGAAATCCATCTGAAGTACACCAAAGAGCTGAGACCTAATTTAAAACCCTCTGTAGTCCCTGGTTTCTAGATGCCTTCGATCCAGCAGATCTCTAATTTTAAGGAGGCGGAAGTTAGCCATGCTTCACTTGGGCCTTTCTGCCACCAACACATATGTTAATACCTTTGCTTGTAAGAGTCTTCCCGATGAGGGTTAGGGGGCTTCTCTACTCATAAAGCAATGTATTTGCAAGATCGAGGTCCCATATGATATTTTGTCTGACATTTTGTGGGTGATTAAAGGCTTGATTCATCAAACAGGGCATTCATCTGAGGTCCTTAAATTAGGGGCTAGCGTGTTGATGGCTCCTTCTCCTGTGAATGGAGGGCGGTGGGGGACCTGTGAAGGCAATGCTACCCACCTCAGAGCCCCAGTGCCCTCTGGCAGTCCCCATCTCCCTCCATTGATTCCAGCAGGAACGCCGGGAGACGAGGTTCCCAGTGCAGGCGCCTTGGTTAAAATGCCTTCGGTTAGGTTGGGATGAATCCGGCCCTTTGTACATTTGTGTGCTGGTGCCAATACTGTAAATCCTTGCTCAGTGAAGGACCTCACTTATGCAAGCAAATATTGCCATTGGGTTCGGCAAGTGAGGACAACTCGTACATTTAGCGCGCTTCAGAATGCAAATTGCATAGAAACATTCAAAAAGCTGAATAATGCCTATTATTCATTATAGAAGTGCCACCACCTCTCCGGTGGAAACTGATAGGCAGTTTCTTTGCAAAATACACAGCTGGTTGTCTAATTATTCAGGGCTTTTAATTATAAAACATGCCCCTGTTTTACTGCTAGAGAACGGCTCAAATGGCAAATTGGACCAAATAGATTGTTTGTTCACCCTTCTCTTTGAAATCTGAAATGCATGACCAAAAAAAGTGCAATGCCCTGTTTATGCGCTAAGTTAGGTGCTGATTTAATGGGAATGCCCATGGGGACAAGAGTAGGGGTGATGGGGTCTTTGTGTGAGATTTGGGGCTGAATTAGGCAAAAATGGCAAATAAACAAATGGCCTTTGGAAAAAAGAATGCTATAAGATGAGAAAATAACAAAATAATCTGGTCATGCAGACACCTGGCGGGGTTTGCTATTGACAGTAGCCGAGCCAGATTTTTCTCTTTGAATTTTGGCAAAGAGGTGGGTCCAGTTGTGTGTGCTTGACTTGGTGAACATGAACCTCTCTCTGTTCTCCCGCCATTAATCTCAAGCTCTTTCCTTCCCGTTGGCCAACTTTCAATAGGAAGGAAGGACAGTGTCTCCATAAAATGCGGTGAGCGCGTGAAGTTCCTCTCCCGACTCCTGGCTGAGTGCTCGGACTGCTGGGCTGCGATGGAGAAAGAGAAGAAGGGGAACTATTGCCTCTTCTGCCTGAAAACTAGGGCATTGCAGCTAGATCGCACCTGATCCAGGCTCAGTCCTGCTCTGCAAAGACACCAAAGCATTTGCATCAAATTTGGCACGGCAGAGTGGGTTTGTACAAGATCAGCGGGGCATTTGAGGGTGTTGCTGGTCCACAGTTAATATTTGCTTAAATGACAACCCCTGGCTCGAGTAAACCTACTTCCCTAAGCCCTCAGTGGAGGTATGTGAAGGAGAGGATTGCACCTCTTTGAGCAACGCCGTTGCTTTGGATAAGGGTACGTTCTGTACAGCAGCTGCTTTGAATGTCTAACGTAGGTGTTGCAAGAGGACCAAATTTAGGAGTCTGAGGGGGATTGATCCCAACAAGCTTTAGGTGCCGAAGGTAGCCAACTAAGAGAGCAAACTAGTCCCTCTTAATTCCTTCTAGAATTAATGGGGAGACAAATATTCCTCCAGGGCACGATGGTCAGAGGTGGAGTTGCTCTCTAAGTGCCTTAGGTAAGTTAGTCCATGCAGTGCTTACAGGTGTGGGGCTGGTTGGGGGAGGATGTCAGATGCAGAGCACCTGGAGTATGTTTAGCTGGTCTGAAATACAGAAAGGGTGAGCCTTACCAGTCTGAGTGAGAGGGTCCAGGGTCTGAGAGGTGAGGTTTTGGTTGTGGCTGCACATTGAGGAGAAAATACCTGTCGGTGTCAGTGGGATTTGTTCAGGCAATGTGACTTCCATCTCTGGTCAGTGCAGCCCTTTCTGTCCCAACAGCAAAAAGAAAGTAACTCTAAGAAAGCAGATTTCCTCCAGAGAGAAATGTGTGTGTGTGTGTGTGCAGTCCCACGTGTTGCTTATGGGACAAGCCTGAGAGAAGCGAGAGGTTGTTGACAGGAGATATTTTTCCAGTGGAGAGATCCAGAGGAAGGCCCATCTGGAGTGGTCAATGCCTGAGCTGAAGGATGACTTGAGTTCCTGAAAGCTGTGTTTTCCCCACATCCCTGTTGGCTTGGGTTTAACAAACAATATCCCCTCTCTCCCAGGCCGGGCCTTGGACTTGCGATGAACCCGTTGCATTTCCTCCCTTTCAGATCACCCAGTTAAAGATTGAGAACAACCCCTTTGCGAAAGGTTTCCGCGGCAGCGACGACATGGAGCTCCACAGGATGTCCAGGATGCAGAGGTAACGCGCGCCTCCGTCGTGGGGACCCGCTCAGGACCGCGAGAGCCGCCTGGGCTTTGGTTTGTGTGTCACTTGTGGCTTGAGCTAAGCCAGTACTTAGTGGCAGTCCCTTCTCTGGCATCTGCTTGCGCATTTTACGTCAAGCTGTTGAAATACCATCAGGTCTTGGGGCTGAAATCCAGGACTTCCCACTCCGAGGTGAATGTCTTAACTGCTGGGTTACAGAGGCAGGATCTCACTTGTGGGTTGTCCTCTTGGCCGCAGGGACCTTGTCTTTCTTTCTGACATGTCCCCATCCACAACAACCTCTGTCTTTGTGCTAAACAGATGTCTCTGCGGCTGCATGTGGGCTTAAACCTGTTTAAAGCGACAAGAGACTTGGACTAGCTCTCACAAGCTCTGGTCATCAGGCTACTGTGGAAGAGCTGTTGGGTATTTTTTTCCCCAGGTGGCAGTGCTTTAAAGACAAAGCTCACAGCCTTGTTCTGGGAGCAGGTTTGTGAAGGATGCTCCAGATGCCTCTGGAGATCTTGCTGTGGAGACCTGTGTTATGCTGGTTTCTGGCTTTCGGAGGGTCTTTGGCAGGAGGGGAGTGTTTGCCTGGTCGGTTTTGGATGCGCAGAGCAGGAGCGTAGACGTGGTGGTTTCAGGTTGAAGAAGGAAGGTATTAGAAAACGTTGGGATGTCCAGGGCCAGGTGGCTGAAGAGGTCTTTTTGGATCTCAGTTTTGGATGTAAGTACTTAAGCTGAAAATCAAGCCTAAATCCTGTTTAAAGTCCTTTTCTAAATGTCAGGTCCTGCCGGTAATTAACTTCATGCCTTTCACTTCACTTGGAACTTTGTCCGTGTGTCAAGTTGCTTCCTGGTGCAAATGTTTTGCAGGAACAGTGCCATACCCATGATTATACCTAAGACAGATGTAGATGCTCAATATAGCATTTTCCATCCAGGAGGGCAGGAGTGACTCAGATCCCTTATTCTCTGGGACCAGCAGAGCTGGCTCTCAGTGGAGGGCTGTAGGGACCTGCGTTGTGACCTTCTGCTGGGAGGGCTCTCTCCACCGCCCACCCGGGAGCTGGCTGTAGGTGGTCACTGCAGGCTGGAGTGCAGATGCTGGTGCAGATGCAAGAGTCTCTTCTGGTTGCTGTAGTTGGTGACCTGAGCATGGCTCTCCATAGAAGCACAAATCACACCGGCGGGCAACAAATAATGCCCGTAATCCTGCAAACGCTTGCACCCGTAACCCTACTCAAATGGGCAAATGTACTCCTGTGTACAAACATTTTCAGGCTCAGACCCAGAAAAGCATATATATATATATATATATAAAATGTATATATAACACTTACTCAATCTAAATAATCTCTGTGGTCTTCTGAATGTGCCCTGTGTTCCCTGCCTGCCCTTTCCAACGACAGCACAGATCCTGGCATAACATGTCAATATTTATTTATTTACGGGTGCACTACCACTTGAAATAGCTTTTCCCCCCCTCCCTCCATTGCCAGCCTCCCAACCTCTACTGGAACTTGAGTAACGATGTCCATTTTTGCTGCTAAACTACCCTTTCATTACGGTCAATGGAAAGATTTGAAAGTTTACATTCATCGTGGGTTTTTTTGGAGCCAGAGGGAGGAGGTAAAACAGTGAAGACTATTAGAAGGGCTTCATGCCATATGAAGAGCATGGCATCTAGCCATGCTGAGCTTGTGCTAAAAATTGCTTGGCATTTTTATGCGGGCCTGCGGCTGTAGTCGATGATAGAGTGAACAGAAACACTTGGAATATATAAATACACCCACTCAGACCTGGCAGGGTTGAAAGGGTTAAAATCCACAGCGTTGACTCTACAGGATAACTTCTGATGCTCACTTCCTTAATAATTTATCCTCTGTACCGATAGCACAGAAATGACCGTGTACCTTTACAAAGACGTCATTTTTTAAGAGAGAGCCGGATAAGATTATTATAGTAAAATAAAGACCCATTCAAGGTTGAAAATATTAGACAAATATGTGCCCACCTTTGTGGGTTTTTATATATATCTGAATACATACAAAATCATATGTATAAATATATGAAAACATGTATAAAATAAATGATATATAAAACCCCTAAATTGCATATATAAGATAAAGAACCATTCAGGATTGAGTATGTTAGAGAAGTATGACCTACCTTTGTGGGTTTATATAGGCTTAACGTATAAATCTATATTAAAATATAATTCAATATAAAAAAATATTTTTATATATATAAAAATGTGTGTGTGCCTACGTAGTGAAGTTGTTTCCCAGTGATGGACCCACTGGCGGGTATAAGTAAGTCTATCTCGGCTTTAGGGGAGCGATGTCTATTTATGCTCTTGCAGAATACGGTGGGATGTATTTTTAGCGCTATTCCTTCATTATAAAAAAAAAAAAAAAGTAGCTGGAAAAAACACGCTTTTTTTAAAACGGTGCACAGCCTTTTGTACTGGAAACTGGTGACCTGACATTCCTCAGGTCACTGATCATCTCATTAAGGGGTATAGCCATGGAAGGAATGAATTTTTCATGCTGAGGAAAGCCTCGGCACCTCTATGTTATCTTTATTTAAATCTCAAATGTTTCCTAATTCCCTGCATAGCTATTGCAGAGGGGCATCTCCTAGCTGAAAGCAGCCCTGGGAGAAGCAAACCCCAGCAGACAAGGCTGAGAGGCAGCGCTGACCCAGCCGGGTGCGTGAGCTGGCTCGTGGCATCCCATTTTTGGGGAAGGCTGGCCCCAGCTATGGCCCAAGCGTGTCCCTCTGCTCACCCCCCTACACTCGCATGCCTCAGAGCAGCCTTGGAGGCCTGAGCCCTGGTGAAGTTGTGCTTCCAGCACTAAACCTTCAGGTCCTAATGTGTTGCGCGGGGCTTGAATCAGATGAGAGTAGGTGCGTGGTGGTTGAAGATGCCATCTAGAAGCAGCGTCCGAGGCTGGGCTGGTGTCTAGGCTCCCTCTGCTCAAAGCAGAGTGTGATGGGCACTTTCAGAGAGCAAAGCTGCTTTCCTTTGAGAGCTCACCCCGTGGATGGCAGGGTGGGTGAGGAGCCCTCCCCCTGCCTGTCTCACCCGCAGAGTCTGAATGATTTGCTTAGAGTAGATGCCTGCCTTTTAAATAGCTAAATTGACATGAGATGAAGCCCATCCTAGTAGAAAGAATTGCCGTCTGGCCAGCTCTGGTGGTCTCCTTGCACCTTTGGCTGTCAGAGGATGGGAGGGACACCAGTTTGCTGGGTCCAAAACGATTTCACTTGCCTCAGAGCAAGTCTTGCTGTGGGGTGAAGTAGAAGTAGGTCTAGGTGCCAGCGGAGACTTTGCTTGATGATTTGTCCATTGAACACCCACCCTTGGCAAACAGTAGGGACTGAGAGGAAGGAAGATGAAGCAGGGAAGAAAGACAACTTCCAGCACCAAGAGTGAGCTCAGAGCGAGGTCTTGGGTGCCTCGTCGAGGACTGTCCCTCCATCTCTGCTTGCCTCCGCACACTCTGGCCAAGCAAGAGCAATGTGTTGGCCTGAGTGGCCTCTGGGGACAGGAGGTTTGCAGGGTGGATGGGGATGTCTTTGCAAGTCCATCCGCCTCCGCGGCTTTCTCCTTCGCACAGCCTCTGTGTTGATTTTTCTCCTCCTGTTTCCCAGAAGAAAAGTTAGTAAGTCTGTCCAGGTAGAAAACTTCATTCAGTAGTGATATTAAACCTTTCAGCAGCAGATGATTTTGTTCAAAAAGAATAGCCACGAGCTCCAGAGAGATCCAAGTTCCAGTGAACACAGACTTCTGGTACACGTTCATTTCCCCCCACCGCCTTTCTTTCCTGAGACACACGGGACCCCTTTAGCAGTTTCTTTGGCAGGATGAGTGCTCTGGGAGAACAGGTTTTTTAAGGTTTTCAAGTTTCTGATCACGAAACCAAGTTTGTTATTTCCTTGATTTAAAAAAAAAAAAAAAAAAAAAAAAAAAAAAAAAAAAAAAAAAAAAAAAAAGGAAAACACAGTAGAGGAAAATGTGTAGAGGGATGCGAGTTAAACTGCGTCTGTATCCTGTGATCATGCTGCAATTGAAAACCATAAATCAGGTAAAAATTATGTAGTTGCGATGCTGGGAATTTTAGGCAAAGTATTCCTTTTGGATCTCTTGCCCCTCTGTACTGTAAAAATTCCTTTGGTCTCCGCTTAGAACTTCTGCCTGTGCCAAGGGGAATTTGGTGTGGGGAGCAAGAGCAAAACACGCAGCAGAAATCTGCAGAGAGTGAAGCTTACGCAGAAGGACGATGAGATCTGCGTTGCAGATGCCAGTGTAGGACTTTGCCCTTAAAATTCCCCGTGCATGAGAGTCAATGGAGCTGTATTAATAAACCGTAGCTATTGGGTGACTTGGGGGGTTGCATGCAAGTTGTAGCTTTTATTTTTATTTTTTAATCTGTGACTGCCAACAGACAGCAGGGGAGAAGTGTTTGTGGGTCTGGGGCTAGAGCACTGTAAAAGAGTAATTCTGTTAAACCCTTTAACCAGTTTTTGCTGATTGTCTGCAACTCCCATTGTCTTCAGTGGTTATTATGGGTGCTGAAGGGCTTCTGGAAGTCTCAGGCCCTAGTTACTGTTCATTCAAATTAATGCAATTTGGTCCTTGAAGCTTCTTATTGGGAAAGCTTTTGAGAGGAAAGATGATTACGTGAAAGGGTGGCTCTTAGCTCCCTTGATGGGTATCCTGGGCCCTTTCAAAGTGAAACAAAGATCCAGAATGATCCACTTGACAAAGAAGAGTGGCAGAGTATTTCGACATTATGTATGTTTTCTCCATCAAAGATCGTGAGCCATAGTTTGCTGCCTTTGGCATTAATCCACAGTAATCTTCCTGGCTCCAAAGGAATTATTCCAAAGATTTCCTGGTGTAACCGAGAACAGAAACTGGGCCAGACACAAAGGACATAAAATCAGTACCACGATTCGGAGCTGGCATAACGGAGAAGACAGTGCGTTTCGGGGTGCCAGTAGAATAAATGGATGAGCCTCTAGGCTCTAAAAGGGTTGTCTACCCTGGCATGCTAACATAAAGTTGGACTGATAGGCACCGGCCTGACTAATGCAAGTAGATCTCGGTCCACTGTAAATGATCTCACTCTCCTTGCATCTTCTCATTGCATCTTTACATCCACTTTCATTTCCCATGTTCCGTCACTGAAATCTCCCCAGAGCCCCATGCTGTCTGAAACATTTTCAATGTGAGACTTAGAGTTATAACATCTATTGGAGAGATGATGCTTTCCTCCAGCAAACGTCCCTGGGGAAAGTTTCCTGGTCAAAGCCCCAGTGGAAACCTCTTTTAAAGTGAGAAAGTCAGCTCAAGAGACGCAGGATAGCTGCAACTTCCTCCATTGCCCCTTCTTCGGGGGATCTGTCCGGCAGGGCCTGACCTGCAGAAGCTCAGCCCAGCATGAGTGGCTGCTGATGCTGTCTCTGTTGGCCAACATCCATCCTCCATCTCCTCTCGTGTCCCTCTTACTCCAACAGGAACAGCGGTATTTCGCTGCAGAAACCTATCTTCCTGACAATGATAGCTCTGGATCTCTAGTTGGTTCTTTTCACTGCTGGTTCTTGGGTTTGTTGCAGTGATGTCTTTGGGCTGCACTGCTCAGATGAGTGTTGGAAGCACTGCTTGTTAACATGCCATGCACGCCCCCGCACCAGGGTTATTGGACCCCTTCCCATTCTCGCAAGAAGGTCAGGACATTTGACGTGTTGGTGGAGCACGCTGCTGTGAACAGCCTCCCGTATTTCTCGGTGGACATTTTGACTTGTATTACTAGACATCCCCTCTAGGGTATTATTTTCTGTGGGGCTGGCCTGCAGTCCCCATGCAGAGAGCCCTCATATTTGACCTGAGGTAAGAGTGAAGGAAGTACTCGGGAGTTCCTCTCCCGCCAAGTCCTTTCGTGCTGCTGTTTATCCACTTCAGAGTCTCCAGACAGTCTCTTGAGAGTGGTTCCGTTTTATTTCAACATGCTGGAAATAAGCTGAAATGAATGCACATTAACAATTGTTTTCTGGTTTATTTTTTTCCTGGGAGATGCTATATTTATTCCAGTCACTTTTTTTTCTCTTCCTCTTTCTATATCTGTTATGGCTGACTTCCATTTCTTTCCCACTCTAGAGTCTCAGCAGGAGGCACAGCAATTGGTGGCCTGGGAAATACAAACCCAAATGCCTTTGCGTTATATTTGCACGTCTGGAATTGGGGTCTGCTTCTGCATGGCTGTATCCATGGGTGCTGGGCGGGTAGAGGGGACAGGACTGATAGGATGGCAAACATTTGTCCTTTCGTAGTGACTGACCAAGGAGGAGTTAAAATCTCCTGGAAGTTTGGGAAGAGTGGAGGGGAATCAACATGTTTGGCCACTGATATACCTTTGGTCAGGTTTTAGACTAGGAATGACCATCGTGAACAAGATCTAGACAGTGCCCAGCTCGGGGGCTTCAGAGAATGCTGTAAGAACGTGGCAGCAGCTAACCATGGGGAAATCCTCTTCTGTATCATGCCTCAGCTTGACCTTGAACAGGTATCAGTATGCTCCTCGGTGCCTGACATTTAATCGGTCTTTTGAAGCCTTGTTACCATGAGCTACAGCAGCTCTGGAGAGCCTTGGTCTGTAATGCTTTGTTGTAGAAATGTCAGAAGATACTTCTAAAATAATTGGCTTAGGGCCAACAGGGGTTGGATGCTTCAGCATGAAAGCTTCCTGGTTATAAACCGTGGATCTTAAAAGAGATTTTTAACAGGCTTTTGTCTGGCAGCTGCATTTACTATGCATTGGCCGGTGTATTAGGAAACTTCAAGTCTGCACATGTAAATATATTGAAAATCATTACTCTCTTACAGCGTAGTGATAAGCAAGAAAGGGGACTGCTCTGTGAAGGTCTATATTTATAAATTTTCCACAGTTTTTATTAGTTTGAAAAGGCCAACAGGGTTTCCAGCTCTGAGATTACAAAACCTTCTTGAATTTGCTCCTTTGAATCCTTTGCTAGATATAAATTTGTGACATAAGTGATCTTACGGACCCCCTAAGTCTGTCAAGGAGAGGGCATTGTTTGGCCAGGGGAGGGGGAAGATGTCACGAGATGTGAAAATGGGACCGAGTTTGCTAATTCCACCTGGCAGAGGTCTGATTTTGACGGAAGCGCTCAGGACATGCAGGAAGGATTCACTTGTAAGGCCTGATCTGCAGGGTCAGGGTTATAAAATGAACTCTAAAGAGGAATGCGTGTGCTATTATTAGGAAATAGCGATGCAGAGCCAGTGTCCAGTCCTATGGGCCTGGGAAACATCTAGCCAGGTGGGAGTTAAGAACTGAGTCCAGACTTCAGGACCGAGTGCCTTCGCTATAGACTTGGACCTCATCCCTGATTTCTTCCCCCAAGCTCTAATGAAAATCAAAGTAATATTCTCTCCTGGTGGCCCTTCAGCTGGAAGCCTGGTGGTGCAGAGACTGTACAGCACCTTGCGCAACGCCGCTCCCCCCTTCCTCCCAGTCCCCCTCTGCTATTGTAATAGACCCGCTACGGTAACTGAATATTCATCACTAGCCTCCAACAGACTTTAAATAGACCAATGACAGCTTCCTTCCTTGTAAATTCTTTCCCCAACCAACTTCTTTTTTTTTCCTTCTAATTTTACAATTTTTAATGTAAAAAAAATGTAGTCCATTAACACCCCCATGTAAAACCGTAACTCACATTCTGGCCCAGGATCAACAGTCTCTTCCTTGCCGTGTGGACAATTTCCTATATCGCCAGCGTAAGTCAGACTTTAATGCTTTTTTCCCCTCCCTACTTCACTGCAATTTTTTTTGACACCAAAATTTTTGGACACAACAGTCATTTTGTGCCAGCGGTGAACGAAACCTTTCGTTCCATTAAACTGTGGCCCAGGATTACAACCAGCTATTTTGGGAATAGTGACTTTTAGGCCCTGGAAAAAAAAAACAAAAAAAAAACAAAAAAAAAAAGAATCTGATACAATTTTAAAGACTGAAGGACAAACTAAAATGGTAGCTGTGTACGCTGCTCATTGAGTATAACTGTTTCAAGATGACTGTTGCTTTACAAGGTACCAAAGATATCTCTTTATTGGAACTCAGCTCCTATAAGGAAGAAAAAGGCAGAAACACAGAGATAACTGCCTTTGTGTATAGGAAAATGGCAAAGTGAAAGAAAGAGAATATTTTAGATATTTAGTTAGAAAATAGTTTCCTTCCTCTCCCTCCTCAAATAGTTGATTTTTTGGCAAAAATAGCACCCAACATGTTTTGACTGAAATGGAAATATTTCGGTCTGGAGACAAGTCATTGCGATACCTCCTGGGAAGTGCTGTTTGGAAACTTGTTGTCTCCAACCTGTTCCCTCTCCAGCGTGACTCCCGCAGAGCACCATGGCCCTCTCTTACGGCCATGGAGGCTGTCGTGTCCCCTGGGAAATGCAGTCTGAAAGGAATTTGGTCCCCAGTGCACAACAGGAGTGTGGGATCCTGACATCACCTGTGCTGGCACTTCAGGGTGAAAATATTGCTGTTTCAGGCATACAGCTCCTTTATGGAAAGGAAATACTTTTTAACAAGAAAAACCAATTATGTTGTTAAATTTTCCCCTTCTCAGCTCTCCACTGAGACAGAGAAAATGTAGATTTAAGTGAGAGGTATCTGCGATGGGGATGGCTTCTGAGTGTTTGTGTGGTGCCTCGCACAGCGAAGGTCTGATGTTGATCGAGTCCCTGTGAGCTACCCTGAGAATTTACTGTAAGAAACCCCCATGCAGATCTAATCCCATGTGTGAAAGAGGATGACACTCCCAAAGAGACATCCAATTCTTCCCCCACTAAAGCAGGGAGAAGCTGTGACAGCAGTCATCTCTCTACATTCTCCAAAAGAGCCACAGGGAACATGAGGTAGCGTCATGCCATGGTATGTCCCTCCTCCTCCTCCACTGTAGCTCACAGGTACCCCACTGGGGGAGGAAAAAAAAAAAAAAAGGCTCTGTCATTTCTTGCAGGGGATGGAGGGTGGTGGTGTTGGAGCAGAGGAAGAAGGAACCAGCCAATCCATGCGGCAGTTTCTCAGCAGGGAGGAGAGTTAAGAGCCAGGTCCATGTGTCACCTCCCTATGGCTTGTCTCCTTGGAAGGGAAACGTGGTGGGGATGCAGCTTTGGGGTGTCATGCTGGTACTATTTCCATAAGGATCCCTGTGTGAAGGTGGAGCACGACAGGAGCAGGCAGTTCAAAACCAGGACCTGGTAGGGCTGGGAGACCCCTGGAACCTAGAAGGTTTGAAGGTCATAGCTCTTGACCTTCCTGAAAAGCCACCAAAGCTGCCCTCCAGCAAGAGCTCCTGAGGTGGAAATGCTCGTGCTGGGTGTCCACAGGCAGAGAGGTCCTCTGAAGCCCACCACCTACCCTAGCATCCATTGCTGTCTTGTGTATCTGAGGGATAAGTCTCTGCTTCCTCCCAGTCCATCTCTCTCTTGTTTCTCATGCACATCCTGGGCTTCAGTTCTGGGAAAAAGCTGCCTGGTCAGCCAGCCCAGGTGGTTGGAAAGCCATGCTCCTGCCGGCCCTGCGAGGAGGAGCTGCTGGGCTTCCAGGGGAAGAAACCCCACCTTTGGAATAGGCTCTGCTTGGCAAGCCACCAGTGCCCAGGGTTTGGAAAGCTTTCGTGGCACAATGAGAGACACATTTATTTGGTTTTGAGCTCCTGTGTGAGTTTCCCCTCCATTACAGCTCAGTTGCTGATGTTTCTGGCAGCCACCACAGCAGTGGTTTGGATGAAAGCTCCCTGCTGTGAGTAGGTTTATATAATTGCTATTGTTAAATTTTGTAAATAAGTTCTGAGTTGCTACAGTGATAGGTCCTCTCTAAGGGGTGTAATTGGAGATTCAGTGCTCTTCCTCCATGTGTAAGTGGCCAGGTGAGCTTGTTGATGGGATTTAAGGATCTGTCCTTGCTCCAGCATAATGATTTTGGGCCGGTGAGTAGGATACCTCAAAGCCAGCTTGGTACAATGGTTATAGCCTCAAAGAAGGAAGCTTGTGTTGGAATCTGGGCTCTGGTTCGTGGCTGCTCTGACCCTGGTGGCACTTTGCGAGGTGCTGCTCTACTACCTGATTTTTACGCATTTTAGCAAGTCCTTGGGTTCAGGGAGCGCCCAGCTGTCTTGGAGAGAGCCCAGGAGGAGGCTTGCACCTCGCCTGAAGTCTCTGAGACTCCCTACTCAGCTTCGGTTCTCCCCCTGCAGAGCAGGAATAATCTTGTCCAGCCGCGTTGCCCATGTGCTTGGAAAAATGTCTCCAAAACAGACTGTAGGGTCTTGTAGGAGAGGGGATTTCCAGCCAGTGTTGGCAAAGCATCCCTGCTTCAAACCAGATTTCAGAGCAAGGGAACAAACCAGACTTTCCGTCAGTGCTCACCCTCCCAGCCTGGCTCTGCTGAGGCGTGTGGCCCTGGCATGCATCAGGTTTTGGTGATTTATTTATTTCTCTTTTCTGAGCGCTCTGGAGTGGAGCTTGTTCTCTGGTCCAGGGATCCCCCATCCAGGACAACCAGGCTGGCAGACCGTGGGGAAAAGGAATGGGGACAACTACCATAAGGGGAAAAAGTAGACCTAAATATGTAATCCGTCTCCCAGTCAGCTTGGCAGAAATGAGGGTTTTATTTACATGCATGTGCGCATCCACATATACAATATAAGTAGTATATAAGTTATACATTCTATCATAATATGTAAATATAAATCTCGTGTAGTTTGCCATAACTTTTGCCATATATCTATTTGATGTATGGGTGTAAAATAGCAGTTGGTGGAAAAGGCACGAATCTAAAGGGAAAGATGCTAAAAGGAAAGTGAAATAGAAGACAGTGCTGCACCGATAAAGTGTGACGGGGCTGCAGTCTCCCGGGAGGGATGTCTCTGTTTCCCTGAAAGTCTAAACAAACACCATGACACTAATGTGCTGCCTTCATTTATTAATTCACTGATCTATTTATTAATTGATTGCTTTTCTGCCTTGGTTTTTTTTTTTTTGTTCCTTTGCTTTTAGTAAAGAGTACCCGGTTGTTCCCAGAAGCACAGTGAGACAAAAAGTGTCCTCGAATCACAGCCCCTTCAGTGGAGAGACCAGGGTCCTTTCTGCCTCCTCCAACCTGAGCTCCCAGTACCAGTGCGAGAACGGGGTGTCGAGCACCTCCCAGGACCTGCTACCGCCTGCCAACCCCTACCCGATCTCCCAGGAGCACAGCCAGATCTACCACTGCACCAAGAGAAAAGGTCAGGCCTTGGCTGCTCCCCGCTCAACACTTGCTCTGTGGCTTTCCCCTTCCTAACATGACTGTCAGCGTTGTTTTCTGATGTTTCCTCTTGCCCACAGGCTGGACAGCCCCAGCCTGCTTTACGGTGACACTTGAGGATGAGCAAGGGATGAGGGTTCTGCGCTGGAGGTGGGCAGTTTCCCCAGGCTGGGCTGGGAAGCTCCTCTCACCGGTGTTAGCCTAAAACCCCATCTCCGCTGCTGGGCTGGGAGCGAGCTGTTTGGAGGGGTTGGCAGTACCTTTCACCCGCGTTGAATCCACATTCAGTAAGATAGCTGGTGCCGGAGATAAAGATGACTTATCTGTCTCCATAGCCCCTCAGACAGGGTTAATCTCCAAGTGGAGATACCTTGACAGCTTGGATTTTGCGCTGTTTTCAAGTAAGAGTCTCACAGTTGGGAGACAGTTGTCTGTATGCAGAAAGCAATTCCGGTTAAATGCTCGGTCTAATGAACGGGGCGTGGGATTGAAAATCATGATATCCATGTTCGTTCCCCTCTGACTGACCTGCTTTGACAGAGCTTGAGGGATCAAACTGTGAGGGCTTTATACTGACTGCTCAGCTCGTCCTGGCGTGAAGAGCCCCGTGATATCGATGGGATAATTGTTCTCAGGCAGGAGCGAGTGGTTTGCGGTCTCTCTCTTCCTCTCCCAAAGCAATGGGAATGATGAGGTGCAGAAACGCTTGCAGGACTCGGATAGCAAAACTCTCAGACCAGCTCCGCCCTGGACACTCAGAAGAAAATAGGGAATTTCCAGGGCTGAACGCAACCCTATGGGGTGGGCAGGAGATGGTTACTGCCTGCCCCTGTTCCTTTTTCTCAGGATTTAGCCTACATTGCACGGGAAAAGCTAACGGGAGTCAGCATGCACCGTAGCATTTGAATGCACCAAGGATTTCTCCAGCCTGGTAGCCTCTCCCTACAGCAGATCCCTTCCTGCTTCCCTATCAGTCCTATCAGTCAGCCGTATGTCATTATTTTTAGTAATGTTATCCCTGGGGCTCTGGGATGTGCAGCGTAGACACACAGTCTAAGGTAGCGGATGCTGGGAAGTGCTGGCAGATGAGGCAGGAGGGCAGTGGAAATCTCTCTTGCATCCTTGGTGAATCCCCTGAATGTTGTAACATCGTGTGTGTTGTGTACAAGTATATATGCGAAACAAAAGAAGTTGATAGATCTTAATATTTTCCTGATGTGAGATTGAGCCAAACCGAGGCATCGTTTTCTGACCCCCTCCAGCTGACCAGGCCACCCTCGTGCTCGTACAGAGTGTAGCAAAGCTGTGATTGGAAATGGTGATGCTAGACTTGAGGCAGCTGTACGGTAGGGAATAAGGAGTTGCGGTGGCTTCCCAGAGTGTCGCCTAAGGTCAGAGGTGGGGTGTGTGGCCCTTGCTACCCCCGTGCTGGTGTGCGACTGTGGGTGCGAGGCTTTGGGACACAGCTGGGATGCTGCAAAGCCCCGCTGTTGGCGATGGAAAGGCAGGTCCCATTCGCCCTTGGCGTTCCTCAGCCTGCGATCCGTCCCCGCTGCTCCTTTGCCCTGGGAGCTGAGCTTTCACCGCTACTCTTCCCCTTTGCAAAAACTAACGAAAACAAGCAGGCCCAAATGGCAACAAACCCTTTGGACAATCTCTGACTGCTGCGTGTCCCCGCACCGCAGGGCAATTCATCATTCGCCTCCACATTGTAACGTGATAAGGAATCAACAGAGGTTTCCTTCCAGTTTTGGGATTCCCGCTAAGTGGTGTCTCCATGGGTGGTTTCCCTCAATCCCCCAATTATCTCACTTCCTCTTATTGTCACAAAAGAGACGACTATCTGCCCTGTAATAAGCTCCCCGGCCTCTTTTGGCCTGCGTGGCCCTTGCGAAAGTGCAGGAGACTGGCAAAGCAAGTCCTTGTCTGTGTGGCTGATGGCCCCTCATTATCTCTACGATGGCTTGAGTGGCACAAGCAGTTAAGGGCCTTTTATCAAAGCCGCCAAATGCTTTAATCAAAGAGAAGCAGTGTCCTGTCCGATACCACCGGCTTCTTCCGTGAAGCTATATGTCTCGGGAGCCTGAGTCTCTGCTTTCCTCTCTGTGCCTTTTTCCCCCTCCCCATGCATCTAGTAAATCGAAAACAGCCACCAGGGCTTAAAGAAAAGAAACACAAAGTTAATGGGAAACAGAGAGCCAACATAAGCTGCCAAGCAGCTCTTTGCAAAGTGAAATTAATTAAAAAAAAAAAAAGTCACTAGAGATGAGCAATTCTGCTCAGATAAATCAGAACGTGATCCAAGACTTCATCTCAAACTCAGACTGAGCATGGCACGTTCTTGTAGCACCGAGCAATGATCTTTACTGAACTTGGGAAAATAACCTTACCTATAATATTCCTCTTTTTCTTCCTTTTCCAGCGTTTCCTTTCTAAGTGAAATCTTAAGTTTTCTCTCACAGCTCTCCTGCTTTCCTACTTTTCTGCATAACTTTTAACAAGCCTCACCATCTAAGAAAACATGAAAGCAAGAGCATGTTCACTCCTGATGCACCTCTGTCCCTTTTCTGGACTGGAAGTATTATTGATTTCGTTGGATCGTCAATTCAAACATTGACTCCTCCTCAGTTAGCTTAGGTTTTATCTCAAACGGATTATTTCCTTTTCTCAAGGCTGCGGTTATGGATAAGTGCTCGCAGGGGCAGAGGGCAATTCGACTGGGTTTGAGACCAGCTGGTATCTGTATCTTCTGTAGCAAATAGCACCACTGTTTTCCAAGAGAGTCTCTCAGGTATGGCTCCTTCCAGCTTTGACATCTTGCGATGTTTCTCTGTATCCTTTTTAATCAGGAGGCCAAGTCTTGGTTTAGGCTCGGTTAAGAATAGGTCTGTATTCGAACAACTCAAAGGCACCTTATTCAACTTCTACTTCCTTGGTGACCTAAGACAAAGATTTAGTTCTGTGGTTGACAGTGTTGTTGTTAGCTGTCAAGTCAAGATGGATTCACTCTGGAGATCTGATATGGAGTTACATTAGGGGAGAGCAGCAGGGCTGCGAGGGAATGTTATCTCTGAAGGCTCCTCTGTTTCAGGGTGAGGAAGGAAGGGAGAACACATCTCAGAGCCCCAAATCTGGCAATTCCTGGTGCCCGGGTGGGAGTGCAGGGACGCAGCATTGGGAATGGTGCAACGGGGTCACTGCTCCAGGCACCTTCTGAACATGCTGAAGGCTGGGGAATGGCAGTCCTCAAGGTGAGAATTGTCCTGCGTTGTATCCCAGCTCCGCGCTGAGATTGCTTGTGGTGTTTCACAAAGACACTGGTTTTGAGATGACGGATTAACTTCAATCCTGTATCCTTCCAAGGAGTGGCCTCAGTTCTTGATGTGGATTTTTAGGCTGCAACAAAGACCAGTTAAAGCTTTGCCTTTTTTTTTTGGTGGTTCTCCACCTCTCCCTCTCTCATTTTTGTGCTTGGAGAAGCCCAAAAGGACTTACCAGCAGGCAGCTTGCTTTCTGTCTTTCAGTCTAGCCCCATGTCCCAATTCGGGCACTGGGGCTTGCTTTCCCTTGTGTTATCCTCCTCCCTCAGACTTCCTGTGAACTGAAAAGCCATCCCTCTAAACCTCTGCTCCCTCCCAGCCTTACACAATCTCAACCACTTGGCAGATTTCTGGGATGCTTGTGATGCTGAACAGGAGGCAACTGGAACAGCCTCTCCCTGGGGAGGTTATAAAAGTTGTCATGTTGGCACTCTGAGGGAGAAGAGGGACGTGGCAGAATCCACCGGCTCCAACCAGTGAAGATCGTATCCTTCAGGCACCTAGCTTGGGCATGACCCTGCCCATGGGGAAGAACATATCTTTCATTTCCTTCCTGCTCTGCTGAGGTCGGTGGAGATACAGCAATGCCTTTCCCTCGTCTCCACAAGAACAGGCACCGTTAGGGTGGGTAGACCTCTTCATTGATTGAGCTGGTTTCTCCCGCATCCTGCCCAGCTTTTATTTCACTCAAAGACTCTGTAGGACAGAAGTCAGGTGTGGGATGTCTTATTGGAGGACATGCTGCTCGTCCTGCTGATGTTAGGAGATGTAATGAGCTCGCCAAGGCTTGAGCTATGCTGCAGCCAGAGGAGTTTGCAGCTTGAGTGGGTGCAGAGGAGCCCAGAGGAAGGTGGCTGCTGGGGCACTAACGGTGAGAAGAAGAGCCTGCCTGCATGGTGGGGGGATACTCAGGGGGCTGGTGTGCACCCAGCTTTTGCTGTGCAGCCACATTGCTTGTGGCACTGTAGTTTCAGCAGCTTCATATAAGCACCCTGCTTTCCCATCAGGAGGTGCCTCCTGTGCCTCTGCAGGCAGTGCTGGCAACTCCCTGCCTCTGGAAGAGGTTCCAGCTTTCAGTGTTGGATTGTCTCTGCCCCACAACCCTTTCTGTCCTGTTCTCTTCCAATGCAACACAGCCATATTGCAAACCGTGTGATTGCTGAAATAACTAGCATGTCTTAGGTTCCACGTCCTAAGGCGTACGTCTGCTTTGCCCTTTAGGGATGCTCATTTTGATTGAATCTGCCTTTTTCTTTTCTTCTGACGGCCCTTGTCAGTTTTGCCCACTGTGATTGGCTATTCGGGCTCATGCTAGATTCATACTAGAAACCAGACTGGATAAAACAACAGTGTTAGTAATAATCACCCATTGTGTCTTCCTCACAAAGTTGGGACGAACCTACTGCAATGCTCTGGACGTGTGGGTGAGCTTTAAAAACTAAAACAGTTGGGTCCCATTCTTCATTGCCTTCTGTCCTGGGGAGCTGATTGTCGCGAATCGGAAAGGAGCTCTCCTCATTTACACTAGGGGAAGAGGTGGGCCCAGTGCACCCTGAAGTCCAGAGATTTTACATGTTTGCATTTTGTTCTGGACGGCCCTAATCTTGGAATTGGGAAAATTCCATTTAAAAAGCCATTTGTGTGGTATTTACAACCCAGCTGGAAGTAGTAAATACCGGAAATCTTGGAACTGCTTATGCTCTCACTCAAGCTCCTTCATTAGATAGATCATCAAATTCCTTGTGAGGGAGCCAGTTTCCACCCCGTTCTGCAGGCTCCGTTTTCCTTGGATTCACTTCGGAGCAGCTTCTCCCAAGCGCTGGCAGCTTCCCCTGCTTGGCAGAACTTTTTGCTTTTTGAGGTTTGCACAGTATCGAGGGGCTGGTCGTAAGAGTTGATCGCCACTCTTGGCTTCCAAGAATAGCAACAAACGTGGAGGATGGTCAGCATCTCCCAGGATGGTCAGCAGCTCCCAGAGGTGCCCAGCACCTCCTAGGGCTCAGTGGCAACAGGAAAAGGACAAGGAAGTGCTTATCAGGAAAGCAACATCAAGAATCAAACCCAGAGCAGACCAGACAGTTATCTCTGATGTCCTGCCTACGTTGATGCTGAGGAGGTGAGAGGACCTTCAGGAAGAGGATTATGGCCTTGGGACACAGTGTCCAGGCTCCAGAGCAGGTGGGGATGACTTCAAACTGCAGCCTTCAGCATTGCGTGAGACCCCTGTTTGATTTGTCCTCCTTTTGCCATTCTCTTACTTGAAGATGTCCCCTTCCCGCCCCCAGACCTGCTCTGCGCACCGTGGGGATGCAGTTCACCTGCTCTGTGCTGGTTCTGGTCTCCTCTCTGAGGAGTGGTGGGACAATGCCAGGTCTGACTAGAGAGCTTGGACCAGTTTAAATTCATCAGCTGGCACCAGCTGAGGATCTCTGGACTCTGCATCATCCCATCCGATGATGAAGATGGACTGTTCTCTTCCCTCTCCAGCACTTTGAGGTTGCGTAGATGGGAAAATGATGAGGAAGAGGGGCCAGAGGCCAGGCAGAAGCCATTAGGGTAGGCTGTGATCCTTTATTAGTGACTATGTCCTCTTTGGAGATGGGTACGGTGTCCTTACACATCATAAAATCTGGAGTGATGGTGACCTTTCCACACATGACATCAGCGAGCTTGGCTGTAGAGAGGCCAGCAGAGCGACTGCGAGAGCTTACAGAAGAAGAGATGGCACCTATAGGGTTTTCACTGAAATGCTGGTTGTTTTTGTTATTCTCTCTTCACCTGCGATGAATTCTGGAAGCGGATCTGTAACTGCGGCTCTGCCTGGCTGGGTTGTGGCAGGCAGCGAAATGTCTGGGCTAAATGGAAAAATCAGCAACCTCAGGTTGTAAGTCAGGCGCATTTTTACACAACGGAAAAACAGAGTTTGACTGTTTTGTGTTGTATATTGAAAAAAATAAAAATAAAGTCAACAGTCAAACCCCAAGCCAATGATTTCTAGTGCCAGCAGAGTAATGCGGTTTAATGCTGAAAACTTTATTAGCAGAACAATGCTTCATTTTACAAGACATTGTTTTTCCACCCTAGTGTTCTTATTACTCAGTGGTGGGTTAGGGATCCAAAACTTTTAGGCTGTCTGTAAAAGCTAGAGCTCAGGCTGTTCTTCCAGATGTACCTCCTGTGACAGACCCGTGCTCAGGAGGAAGCTTAGACCTGTGCTTCCAGCTTTTGTCTTTCAGGCGGCTACATCCTCTCCACCGCTCCTCTATAAAATTAACCTGATCAGGATTAAAGAGAGTGGTACACTTTTGCATCTATCTGCCTACCGTTTCAGCTGTTTTAAAGATGTGATTGCATTGCTCGCTCATGCCATTCTACTTTCTGTCCCCATTTAAGAGAAGGCAGAGGAGGAAGATAACTCGATTATCAGGGCTCTGCACTGCTGGGACTAAGGAGCCAGGTTTTGCTCTTGTCAGGAAGAAAGCATGAAATGGGACTGTGCCTCTCCAGCTGAATTTACGGGCCGCTGCTATTACAAAGTCAAAGGACACCGAGGGGAAAGTCCCCACGGTGTGTAGCTCAGTACCTGATGTTTTCTGGGGTTGTGAGGCCGAGAAGACTAACAACAGCAGTTGTTCCAGCTGGACTTGGTAGGCACCTGAGTGGGAGTAATGGGTTATTTTACAAGCAGGGTGGGTGCAGCTTCCAGGAGAAAGCACATGGCTGTTTATAGCAATAAGGGTATGCGCATGTGCATGTTTACAAGAAACAAAAGGTGCCTGCGCTGCCCATCTGCACCTCCTGAAGGTGAGACGTGGGTGCTCACGTTGGAGCAGCCCAGCAGCAACAGCTAGTGTTCTTGCAAGTGCTTCTTGGGGGGCGGATGCTTTTAGTCCTTTTTTTTTTGTGGAAGTGTTTTTTTTTCCTTTGCATTTTGGGGGTGAAAAAAATTGCAGCTCAAAACATGTTGGTTGAGAAAATTTGAAAAGGGCCATTTCTTGCAGTATTCTTTCAAATTTTACCCCTGTTGAAAGGGTGCAGCCACGAAAGCTTTAAACGAAGTGGGATGTTTTTCTGCCTGCACCAGGAATCTTGTTCTTGAAGCAGCAGCAAAGTTAATCTGGGTCAGAACAAGCTCCCCTTCCCTTGCCTCGCTGTCCTTAAAATCTCTTGGTGAAGCGCTCATCCCTGGGAACTTTGCCATCCATTCCAGCAGAGCTGGATTTCATTTGATGACCCTGCGAATGAATAAATAAGCGCATATTCATTTATTCATTTTGCTTTACCCTAGAGATTTCACCTAAATTGTTTATCTCCTTCCCTCTGTTGGCCTGGGACGCTGCAGGAAACAAAGGGCTCTGCAAGCTGCGCCTTGTTTCTAGCTGTGAAATTTACTTTTCTTTTTTGTTACACTTGGCTCCAGCACACAGCCCTGCGTGGATTTATGTGCCCAGCTCCCTTGGCACAGCTAAAGACCGGGGTTGTAAAACTCCAATTCTGATTGTATCAACTGTGCCATCGCTGATGCTCTCCTGGGGGGATTTTTATTGTGATCTCCATTTTTGTCTCATTTATCATGAAAGTATATCACTGTAAAGGCTTTTAGTAAACAGCATCAGCCCTGAGCCTCTAAGCTGGGAGTGGGGACCTCTGTTAGGTGCACTGTATCCGCAGGCAGATGTTACTCCTCCGGTCAAAGCGCTGGCAGCAGAAAGGACATGAGGAGCTCGGTGGTGTGGGGGTGTGCAGGGGGTATCACCAAGCAAGCTAAGCCTCAGGATCCCTCCAGCATCTTAGAGCCTTGGTTTTCCTCCTAGAGCTCCTAGCTAATGCCTTCCCCAGCCCACCAGACAGGGCCAAGTGCAAGACTTGGTTTCAGCAGGATTGATTCGGATCGATTCCAAGGAAGGGGTCTGGATTTACACTGATATAACAGAGAAGTGCCTGGATCAGATCTGTGCAGACAGTGTCCTTGGTAAAATGAGGATTGTGGAGAGGGAGGTTCAGCCGAGGGCATAGTATTGTTGTTCGCTACCAGGAGTTTTCTCTCCCAACAGATGAGGAATGTTCCACCACTGAGCATCCCTACAAGAAGCCCTACATGGAAACTTCTCCGGCAGAAGAGGATCCTTTCTACAGGTCCAGCTACCCCCAGCAGCAGGGACTGAACACTTCGTACAGGACTGAATCAGCCCAGCGCCAAGCATGTATGTATGCCAGCTCTGCTCCCCCCACGGACCCCGTGCCCAGCCTAGAAGACATCAGCTGTAACACGTGGCCGAGCGTGCCATCCTACAGCAGTTGCACAGTGTCTGCCATGCAGCCGATGGACAGGTTACCCTACCAGCATTTCTCTGCCCACTTCACCTCGGGGCCGCTGATGCCCCGGCTCAGCAGCGTGGCCAACCATACCTCCCCCCAAATAGGAGATACCCATAGCATGTTTCAGCACCAAACCTCGGTTTCTCACCAACCCATCGTCCGGCAGTGTGGACCTCAGACCGGCATCCAGTCCCCCCCCAGCAGCTTACAGCCCGCAGAGTTCCTGTATTCCCACGGCGTGCCTCGAACCCTTTCGCCCCACCAGTACCACTCGGTCCACGGCGTGGGCATGGTGCCAGAGTGGAGCGAGAACAGCTAACAAGGCGGTCAGGAAAGTGCAAGAGCATTAGCCATGGAAAANNNNAAAAAAAAAACCAAAACAAAAAAGGGAAAAGGAAAAGGAAAAAATACCCTGTCGATAATAAAAGCGAGAGTATTTTGCAAGACTCCTTTAATTGAATGTTCACCGATAGCACTCGAGAGGGATGGACACTGGTTGAAACCACAGATGAAATAGTCATCGGCCTCGGTGTGAATNGCTTGAACGAAAACAACTAGGATGTTACTTTTTTTTGTGGTGTTGATGTTGACGATGTTATATAATAAATAATAATATATATATTTTTTCTTTCAATTTTCTCAAAAAAAAAAAAAAAAAAGACACCAGCCCTTTTTACCAAGGGTGGACTTTGGAGTGGTGTTTCTTTTTTTTTTTTTTTTATAGTATTATTGTTGTTACTTTTCAACAGAAAGAGGTATTATGAATCCTGAAATGAGAAAAGCAGGTACCTACCTCGGCCAGAGTGAAACCGCTCCCTGCAGGGTGCCGTGTTTCCTTACAAACGCCCCAAAACGCATCTCTGCAGGAACGAGCCCCGTAAACTCATCTCCTTTCCCACTTGCGTGTAATTCTCTCGCTCTTCTTTCCTGCCCATCTCCCGGTCTTTCCCGGTTCATCGGCTGTCTCTGACGGAAGCGTGGGGTACCTTTCAAACTTGAAAACATCCCCAGCTTGTCTCCTGCCGAATTTTTACCGGCATGCGGAAAGCGAGGCTCTGAGCCAGCTGCGAGGGGGAGGAAAGGGGGGGAGAGAGGATGCAGACAGTGAAAGGAAAAACTTTGCTCATAAAAATGGTGATGACGCTTGTTTGCAATCCCGGAATTTCAATTTATCATGCGTTCTTTTTCTTCCTCTCAAAAAAAGAAAAAAGAAAAAGGGATACTGGTCTGGGTATGTTAAGTGAGATATTAAGTAAATGTGTTTAAAAGGAGCAGAAAATGATCATGGGAGGCTGGGACTGGGGGAGGCAAGAAGAGAAGAAAAAGCAAATGCCTGTAAGTAAAAATGTCTACTGCAGAATTTTTCAGGTGTAAAATTTCCTGGTACTATTTATTTATACACGGGAGTTCAAATAACTCATAGTATGTCACGAAGCCAGCAAAGCAGCTGATTCAGAGGGGTTAAAATTTTTATTGAAACGGAAGTTTGCTTTCTTTTCTTCTTTTTTTTTTTTCTCTCCAAGCTGTGCACACTCTATATAATTTACATATATTTTTAATTAAAAGTAATTCTAATTAACAAAAGAGGTATACCTGTGTGTCAGCAACTGAGAATGTGGGTGTGACTGCGTGGGAATGCCGGTATGTGCGTGGGAGGGATTATAGGTAGGTATCTGAAGCCGTGTAGCTAGGAAGAAAAAAATAATCCCTACCTAGCTACGCTTTCCTATTCTTGTGTGCCAATATATGTCTAATAAATACCACATGCTCTCAACGGCAAGGGACCTGCCCACCTTTTTTAAATTTTTTGGGAGTATTGGGGTGGGTTTTTTTGGTTGTCTCTGCTCGATGTCCGTAAGTTTGGTTTTTATTTATTTCTGGTGTACCTCAGGAGGTACAACATCCCAACGGGGGAGGCTGTCAGTGACGGACTGAGCTTGAGACTGCTGTGTCTGGGGCTGCGTGTTTCTCCGCTATAAAACTGTCTGGGTCCCCCAGGTCCTTCCCACTCAAGGAGTCCCCAAGGGAGGTGCTCTCTTGGGGTCACTTTCCCATGGAGGCAGATTTAGAAGTGACCTTGGGAATCCAGGTGGGTGCTGGGGTGGCACCGGGAAGCCCTCGTGGAGGTGGAGCTGCCCCCTGTTCCCACACAGATGGGGTTGGTGGGGGACATCTGGCCCAGGAGAGGTGTGGGGTTGTGTCCCAGCCTCAGCAAAGGAGGGGAGGATGCTGGATGCTTCGCAGAATGGAAACAAGATGGGAAAATCAGCTCCAGAGAAATAAAGAGATTGCATCCGAGAAGCCCAACAAAAAGGTCTCCTCCACGTGGCTGGTGAGCCATGGCCGCCCCAGGGACCAGCGTGGCCAGGTCCTGGGAACGGACCGAGGAGGTGACCCCAGCAGTAACGGCTTATCTGGCTCTGCAGCTCCGGCTGCAGCAGTGGCACTGCCAATGCGTGGCCAGCAGCCTTGATGGCCTCCTCTGCACCAGAGATCTAGGGACACCTTGCAAAGGGGCAGAAAGTGAGTAGGATTAGTAAAGCCCCTTCACAGGTGATGCTCCCACCTAGCTGTCCCATGGCAGGTGGGACCTGGGGGATGGTGTCCGCTGGGGCTATCCCAGCGCTGGCTACAACACAGCTTCCTTCCTTCGGCTGTCTCTGCTTTTACTGTCTTCTGCTTGCAAGAACTGAGTTTCATAAATGTTGGGTTAGGCAGAGTGAAAATGCGATGCTGTGCTACCCTGGGAGCTCGCTCTGGGTATCAGCCACATTTGCAGGCAGAAGGAGATGTAGGCGTCATGTAACCCTTCTGCGGGCATGGCTGGGACCTCAAGTTATACGCAAAGCTGGTTGTCTTCGTGGGGCCACCTCCAGGGAGTTGCTCAAACGTTGCATTGCTCAGTAAATCACATGGTGTTCTTCCAGAATATGCAGTTGTCTAAGATTAACGACTGAGTAAATTGGATTTTGCGTTAAGGAATAAAAAATTACACTGTATTTAGCTGCCAATTACATTGTACTTTCCAGGCTTCATTATCCCACTGCTAATCATGTTACCATCTTATCACTATATGGTAATTCACATGTAATTAAATGGCCAGTGGTTACTTCTCTAAGTAAAGAGGTCTTACCAGAAATGTGTGCCACGCATCTCAAAGAGTATTAAGGAAACTAAACCCACATGGTAAATTATTTCTCAAGCTTTGGAAGGAAAGCCTCAAGGTTTCATAGCATCATAGGATCATAGAATCGTTTAGGTTGGAAAAGACCTTTAAGATCATCAAGTCCAACCGTTAACCTAGCACTGCCAAGTCCACCACTAAATGGTCCCTAAGCACCACACCTACACATCTTTTAAACACCTCCAGGGATGGTGACTCAACCACTTCCCTGGGCAGCCTGTTCCAATGCTTGACAACCCTTTGGGTGAAGACATTTTTCCTAATATCCAATCTAAACCTCCCCTGGTGCAACCTGAGGCCATTTCCTCTTGGAAACTTGCGAGAAGAGACCAACCCCCATCTCGCTACGACCTCCTTTCAGGTAGTTGTAGAGAGCGATAAGGTCTCCCCTCAGCCTCCTTTTCTCCAGGCTAAACACCCCCAGTTCTCTCAGCCGCTCCTCATAAGACTTGTTCTCCAGACCCTTCACCAGCTTTGTTGCCCTTCTCTGGACACGCTCCAGCACCTCAGTGTCCTTCTTGTACTGAGGGGCCCAAAACTGAACACAGTACTCGAGGTGCGGCCTCACCAGTGCCCAGTACAGGGGCACGATCACTTCCCTACTCCTGCTGGCCACACTATTCCTGATGCAAGTCAGGATGCCGTTGGCCTTCTTGGCCACCTGGGCACACTGCCGGCTCATGTTCAGCCGGCTGTCGACCAACACCCCCAGGTCCTTTTCCGCCGGGCAGCCTTCCAGCCACTCTTCCCCAAGCCTGTAGCGTTGCATGGGGTTGTTGTGACCAAAGTGCAGGACCCGGCACTTGGCCTTGTTGAACCTCATACAGTTGGCCTCGGCCCATCGATCCAGCCTATCCAGATCCCTCTGCAGGGCCTTCCTTCCCTCGAGCAGATCGACACTCCCGCCCAGCTTGGTGTCATCTGCAAACTTGCTGAGGGTGCACTCAATCCCCTCATCCAGATCATTGATGAAGACATTGAACAAAACCGGCCCCAGAACCGAGCCCTGGGGAACACCGCTCGTGACCGGCCGCCAGCTGGATTTCACTCCATTCACCACCGCTCTCTGGGCTCGGCCATCCAGCCAGTTTCTTACCCAGCAAAGAGTATGCCCATCCAAGCCGTGAGCTGCCAACTTCTCCAGTAGAATGCCGTGGGAGACCGTGTCAAAGGCCTTACTAAAGTCCAGGTAGACAACATCCACAGCCTTGCTCTCATCTACTAGGCGGGTCACCTGGTCATAGAAGGAGATCAGGTTGGTCAGGCAGGACCTGCCTTTCATGAAGCCATGCTGGCTGGGCCTGATCCCCTGGCTGTCTTGCACCTGCGCTCAAAATGAGCCGCCCCCACATCCAATAAAGGATGGAGATTCTCCTTAGCGCTCCTTTTGTTGCTAATGTATTTATAGAAATATTTTTCATTGTCTTTAGACTTTCAACTTGACTAATTTCCTCTGAGCTCCTCACATTATTTTTTTGGCTCTTCAGAGAAACGCCGAGGCTCTTTGGTGGAGTCTGTGATGTCACGATGGGCTCTGATTGCTGGGTTTTGGCTGCCGAAAAGCTAGGTAGCTCCCTGAGGAAGCAGCCTTGTGGAGCCATGCTGGCATGAGGAGCAAGGAGGCCATCTGTGACAGGAGGATGGACCTGTCATATGAGCAAAATCTGGGATGAAGGTGAAGGTGGGTGGGAGGATGTGATACAGCCTTCTCCTCCTCTTGAAGCGTTTGTTACTGGCTACTGCTTCAATATGGCATTTCTGGGCTTTAGCCTTGATGGAGCCCAGTTGTGCCATGTGAGCGCAGCCTGCTCTTGCATTTGAATGAGTAGGACTGTGAGGGGTCAGATAGGACGTGAAAGAAAAAGGTGACGAGTTCAAAGGCCCATGGCAGCTCCCAGCCTGGATGCAAACATGCCTGGTCTATGTTGAGCCTTGAGAAACAGCTTGTACTTCTTCCCAACTGGTCCAAAACAATACTGGGAGCTGTCAAGGAGGAGGGTGTTCTCTCCCTTCGGTTGTGATTTTATGTTACAAAGAGTCTGAAGTGATTTCGTTCATTTCTCTTCTTACAGACTTATTCCTTAGCAGAGTATTATAATGATGATGATAATAATAAACAAACAAACAAACAAACAAAATCAGGGAAAAAATTATATAGGAGTTACTCTCATTGAAAGAATTGGACAAAAGAGGTTGCAAAATTCATCCTATTCAGAGCTAAACTGGCAATTCATCCATAAGAGGCCCTGAAACTTGAGGAAGACCATCCCAGCGTGGCACAAGGGACCGAGCACGGCCACCACCAGCCTTTCCCTTCTTGCCTACAAGTCCCAGGAGCCGTAAAACAATCCTCAGCATTGCCTGGTGGATTCCCAGCACCATAGGCACCACTGAGGGTGCTGGGGGGTGGGTTGGACCTGGGGTGCTTCTGCCATGGGCTGGGGGACAGGGATGGTGGAAGAGTCCTGGAGAGCTGGACCCGCCAGTCCCAATTCCCGGGAAGTGACCCTGAGTGCGAACCACGTCCCCAGGCAAGGAGGGAGCTTGGGCACCAAGGGGAGCCCTGGGAAGCTGGTGGAGGAGGAGGGCTGGTGTGGCAGGTGGAGAAGGCAATGGTGGCCCACCATCCTCCTTGTGGGCAGGGGACCTTCCTCACCACAAACCTCTTCCTTTTGGTGACAGCCTCGGAGCAAGCTCACTGCTCTGGCAGTGTGGAAAGTAGCCGTGAAACATCGCCAGGCAGAAGAAAAACAGGGCTTTATATATGAACCATAATAAATAAGTGCAGGCTGCGCAATTTCTCCAGGCGGAGGAGGAGAGAAAGAAACCCAACCTCTGCTAAAAACATCTTTTAAAGAGCAAATGCGAATTCCCAGGCTGTGGTCGCAATGCTGTTTTTTCAGCTGCCTTCCTGGGCTAAAATACTCCCTGCCGCTACCATGGCTCATACCTGGGGAGGCTGCAGATGCCCTGAGCAGGCACACAGAGAGCCCTTTGTTTGCCCCTATCAGCTTGCCTTCACATTTCTTGTTCCAGCAGCCAGGATGCTGGGTGTTTTTGCGAGGTGGCTTTTCCCTGCTGTCATACCTGCTGGGATCCGCAGCTCCCAAACCTGCATTGGTGAGGTTTTTCCTAGGGACAAAGATGCTTGAGAGGGGCAGTGACCCTTCTCCTGCTCAGTGCTGCTCCCGGCTGTGCTCCCAAGGCAGAGCCGTCCTCCCTCCCCACTTCCCAGGGCCAAAACCTGTCTTTGTGCCTCGAGGGCTGAGGGAAAAAAATATCCCAAAGCCTCAGGATTCTTGCTCATAAATCCAGCCCACAATATCATAGATTTTACGGTGCTGCCAACTCTGACAATTTTATGATGGGTCTCATGCGATTTGCAAAAGTATTTTTTTTTCTCTTGAAGTTTCCAGTTCCTGGAGTCCTGTGATTATATGAGACTCCCAAGGGATTCTGAGCCTTTCCCCCCAACTCCCCTGTTTTTTCTTCTTTGTTGGGTTTTAGGATATGTAATAAAGTTGGAAATTTTATGGGTGAGGAAAGTGAGGCAGAGAAAAGAAATTACTTGTCTGGAGGTGGGACTAAAACTCATCACCAGACAAAAAATATTTTGCCTTTTTTTTTTTTTTTTTTTTTTTTTTTTTTGAGTTCTCTCTGGAGACATGAATGCCTTTGCTGCATTTTTTTGAGTAATAAAAATTTCAAAGTTTTAAGTGAATGGAAAATATTCAGAAAGTGGCTTGAATAAATTCCCACCCCCAAAAAGGAGAAATATTTTGTTTACATTTAGAGGATTTTACTCTTTTGAAATTTCAAAGGAAATTTTTCAACCTGAAGTCATTTCAGAGTGAAATACTGACGTGTTTCACTTGGAACCCACCACACCCGGTGGCTCCGATGTCTCCTGCTTCCTTTGTTTGGGTGAAACAAATCTTACAGCCTCTGCGGCTGGTGCTGACTGTGCTTTGCTGTGGGTTTTTTGCAGGCTTTACCCTGCACCTGGGAGGACTCGGCTACAGTAAAATATAGTTAAAAGGCAGCAAGTGTCTGCTGTGGTTCCCCTATGAGATAAATAAATGCCTTTAGGTGCCATGGCTCTTACTGTCAATCAGAAGGGCTGGTGGTAGGGCAATGCTGCTTGTTTGAGCATCCTGGCCAGCTGTGCTGTTAGCATCGTCCCTCTCCTGGGGATAACCTGGGCAATGCCCGTTGCTGCCCATCAGCAGGAGGAGAGTCCTGTGGGGTCTGCAGCTGCCCTGAATTAGGCAGCAGCAGCTGGAGACACTCCCCAAGGCTTCCCACCAGCACCATTTCCACCTGGATGAGCCCTCCCACCACAGGGATTAAAGGCAGAGGCAAGACTAAGACTAGGTTTTGCATCGGCAGCTCCTGGCGATGCTGTCAGCTCAGCAGCACTGCTGCTGTTTGGAGCACATTTAAGCACAAGTAAGTGAAAAATGGGGATGTGATGAGGAGATGGAAATTGGTCCCTATGAATGGGTTTCTCTGTAACCTGTGCAGCGCTCTCACTCAGGGGTGTATGATGTGCTACAAGTTGGGGTGGGGGGGGTGTGTTGGTCTCTACTTAAGACCTAACAAATGACTTGTAATTGGCCTCAAGGCAAAGAATGTTGCTTGAATTATGAACAGAAAGTACAGCCCTAAATTGGAGGGGGGAAGGGGCAGAAACCTGCTGCAGCACATAGTGAGCCCTTTAATGGCAAGGGACAGAGGGCTCCGGTAGTACTTATATCCATAAATGCTGGTGTTGAGATGTTTCTATGGCGTAAGGCCAAGCAAGTATATTATTATTTTTGTTATGATGATGATAATAATATACTACTGCTCTTCCTCTACTTTGTGTGATCTAGCATGTGGAGAACATCATTACTAATGCGTGTCTGCATCACTGCAGGGCTTTGTGCTGTTGTGATATCCCCATCGCTAGCTCCAGGGATCCCAAAGTCATCAATATTTCACTTCAGCTTTTACTTAGATCTCGGCTGTGATGAATCGGAAATTTGTTTGTTGTCCCTGGGGTTTTCAGGGGAACATTCTCATTAAAAGCTAATAAGGTGGTCACGATGGAGTAGTATTTCCTTTTTTCTTGCTCTTGGTGTCTGGACTTCTAATACATCCTTTATGATCACATCCCTGGACCTGCTGGCTATGTTTCTGCTCATACAGCTTAGGGTGCAGCTGGTCTTTGCCACGAGGCTGCATGGCTGGCTCCTGGTCAACCTGTTCACCAGGACCTCCAAGTCCTTTTCTGCGAAGCTGCTTTCTAGCCCCAGCCTGTTCTGTCGTATGGGATTGTCCATGCTGGAGGCAGGGCTTTGCCTTTGAACCTTTGAACTTCATGAGGTTCCTGCCATCCCGCTTCTCCAGCTTGTGGGGATCCCTCTGAGTAGCAGCTCTGCCTTCCAGCATATTGGCTGCTCCCCCAGTTTGGTATCATCTGTGGGCTTGATGAGAGCGTGCTCTGTCCCATCATCCTGGTCGTTAATATATTAAGACAGTAAAGAACGTTGGTGCCAATACTGACCCTTGAGGGATGCTGCTAGTAGCCAACCACCAGTTGGACTTTCTGCTGCTAATGATCACTTTTTGCACTTAACGGTCCAGCCAATTTTCCACCCTCCTTGTTGTCCATTTATCCAGTCCATAGCTCGTCAATTTGGACTTGGAGAACACTATGGGAGACTGTCAAAGGCAGTTGCAGGTCCTGATGTTCATCAGAAACTTAGGCTGGGGGGTCCCCCCAACACTTTCCATCTCAAGATCACTGTAACCCTGAGGATGTCTGCATGCACCTTCTTCATCAGAGCTTTTAATTAGAAAAGCTGCGGCCCACTGAAACACAGGATGGTTTTTGTGGGGCGCGTATCTGGGGAAAGCAAGCCTAGCTGAAGTCTGGTTGAAAAGTTAGGTCAGCGTGATGTATTTACTGCTGTTCAAGTAGCACTGGCTACCCTGCCTGAGCTTGGTGTTCGGCGTGCCCAGGCAGGGAAGGAGATGTAATTCCAGACTTGGGGAGCTTTTAATTTAAGGCAGAGGGTCAACGGACCACGAACGGTCCACGATGCCTTAAGCAGTCTGGAGCTGGTCAGTGAGTTATGAGAGCGTGTGCCTGTACACAGACACTTTAACAGCCTCACTGAGTAACAGGCACCAATGTCACTGTTGGGTCGATGCCGGTCAAGGTGGTGATGACAAACCCAGCTTGGCAGTGACTGCAGCGCTTGCCTACATGGGGAGCAAATAATAAAACGGTTCATTTCCAAGTGGCCTACGGTGAGATTGTGTAGCAAGGGAAGGAGGTAGCACTGCATAGCTGGGGTCAGGGGCCACAGGTAAGGCAACTTTGCACTGCTGGGTGACCTTCAAAGTCTCCAAAAACACTTTGCAAAGGAAATTAAATACCACTATTGGACTAATGTGGATAACTGCTTTTTTAGGGTGTATCTTTAACCATCACCAAAACACTGCTTAGGCTTGAATGACATCATTTGCTTAGCTTACAAAGAAATAATTGTACTTTTCCAATTTAACCCATTTTTAAACAAATCACCTGAAACAATAAAGTATGTTTCTACAGAAAGCATCTCCTAGAATAGGAAACGTCAAAGCTTCTTAAGCTTTGACATAAAACGTTGCTGCTGGGATGGGAGGTGAGGGTAGTTTTTGTAGTGGTTGTTGAATCCTTTAGTTAAGACAATTTGATCGAATCTGCTTTTCTTTTTTTGTGGAAAAAAGACAATTGTCACCTCATGCTGTCCTACCATCCCAAAAAGTTGCTCAGCTCTAGTCAGTATTCAAAAGAAAAAGGAAACATGGCAAAGTCAGGACTAGGAACGAAAAGGGCCACCTCATTCCTAGCTGTGCTGTAGCACTTAAAAAAAAAAAAAAAAAAAAAATTCTAAAGTCTTAAATATTTTCCTAATGTCTGTCTTCCAGTCATTGTGGTTCAGTGTATGCCAACGTTTGAAGACTCTTGCCCGTAAGGAAGTGAGCTCTTGGCCTGAGCAGGATTATCACCATCACAGGGTATTGCTGATCCTTATATGGGATTATTTTTAATGTCGGTTTGCTTGGATTTTACTGATATTTACACAGCTGTTAATAAAGTACAGGAAAGCTGTGTATGATATCTCCTTTCTCATCTGATTGGGGCAGCTTTTAGGACAACTTTAACAACTTGATCAGTTATGGATGGATGGGGCAAGAACCCCCTTGGTTCGTTAGCTGGGTCCAGTCTGCAGCGCTGTCTGCTATTCCTGCTGGTTGGCAGACAGCTGCTGCTCTTTCCACGAGGACTGACTTCCAAGAGCAGGAAAGGTGGCCCTATGGCTGAGAGGTGCAGCTAGCTGAGATATAACGGTAGCTATATATAACCTAAATTAGGACTTAATCTGAAGCCAAATCTGGAGGCTCTGTGAGCCAGAAAAAGTTTAACAGGTACTATTTAAAGAGTGAACTAGCCTGAAAAGCTGTTTAAGCTCAATGTCGTCTTACTGAGGACCCTCAACAATATCCAACCTGAAGTTTTTAATTCTGTCTTTTTGTTGAGGGTGGTTGAATTTGCCTCATGAAGTTGAAAAGCTCCCAGGAGACAGGTACAGTGATTTGATTAGGCTTGTTTCTTTAGGAAATTAAGCTACAACACACTCTCTGGACCATCTAGCCCTTAACCAAAAGGCTTTATCCATCAGTCTTGTCTGCAGCAGGGCTGCTATTGGGATTCCAGTAGGAATTTTCCTGTAGATGGGTTACATATGTGCCCATGCAGGGTTAGGCTGGAAAAAAGGTCTTGTGGGTTTTTTTGAGCGTGAGCCATCCTGATAAAGTTCAGTGTAGTGGAACTATATTAATTGAATCCTGTGCTGTTGGGAGTCTGTCCTCCTGCAGGACAGATGAGTGGGATAGCTGGTGGGATAAGTTATTTGTGCATTAATGATAATAGAAAGTGCAGCCATCATCCAGACCTGGCTTGCGCAACTCATTAACTGCACTGCTTGGGATTCGGTCAAGGACATGATACTTGCCTGGAGAAGAGGGGTTGAATGACAGGATAAAGAGAGCAAAGCGGTAAAACCGGGAAACTACCCCCCCTGCTCCAGACTCTAGTAAAAGACAAGCAAACACTCCTTTATTCTCACCCTTTGGAGTGACCCCAGCAGCCGGCAGTGCCGGTGGGGAGATGCTCCCTTGCATCTCAACCCTTCCAAAATGCTTAGTGCTGCTGTTCGTGGCAAGCAAGCAGCTTCTTGGTGACAGAACCCTGAGCTGTCCTCTGCTCCCATCGCTCATACTAGTGCTGAAGGGCCTCTTTATTAGTGTCATTGATGACCATGACCTTTCTGTTCAGTCTCTGCTAGAGTTCACGGTGCTCCCCCATGGTGGGGAGGAATCGGGCTGGGAGACCTGGCAGAGCTTCCTCCCCATCCGTCTCCTGGCTTTAGGTGGGATGGAAAAAATCTTCAGGCTACCTGCCTCCATTTCTTGAAGCGAAGGAGATGAGGGGAAATGGAGGAAAACCCCTTACATTGCTGTAATTTTTGAGACATAAAAGCTTTTCTTTGAGAGCAAATCTTTTTTTTTTTCCTTTTTTTGCTCCTTGTGGCATTAGGGCTCAAGAAATTCCTCGGAAAATAATTTGTCAAGGCCCTGACTGATCAAAGACGTATATAAAAGGACCCCTTTTTTTTAAAGGGGAAAAAAATCCCCCTCTGAGCTCAGAATGAATTGGCAATTCATTTACCAACTGTCAGATAAAGTAGCTCAATCCCTATCACGTCTTTAGCTGGAGCTGTGGCCAGAAGGAAGCAATTCTCGGCCCACTGTGCGTACATGTTTGGGGTATGTTAGTGATTAGGGTATTCCTGCCTGGGGGATGCAGAAAGATATGACTCAGATTCGCAAAAGAGCCATAAATCTCCCTCCTTTTATTCAAAATGTGTGTTTTATAGCCGTTTCCTGGCCAATTTCTGCCTCGAATAAATATGTAACATATCTGTGTGTGTATAGGTTGTTTTAGGTCCAAGCGTTGGGCTCCCCTCTCAAGAGCGAACTGTCTGCTCAGGAAGAGTTTGAACGTGGTTCTCTGCTGTTCTTTCATTCCCAGAAAAATCCCCCGTTGAGCCTTAATTGGCTGAACACTGTCCTGGTGGCACCTGCTTCTGTTCTTGTTCATCTGCGGTGGGGTGACCTGGAAATGGATCGGGTGGGAGATATGATTCAAAGGACCCCAAAAGGTCATCGAGGCCCCAAGGCAGGATCAACTAGATTGAAAACTGGAATTTTTGGTCCAAAGGCTCAGGCAGGATTTTGGTAATCCCAGCCATGAGCCAGGCCTCACACAGCACTGGATTTGAATGTCAGCAGCAAGTGAAGCTCAAAAGCTCAGTAGGTGCTCTGCTGACATTCATGGCTGGGCTAATGGAGCTGGGCTTACTGCGGTGTTGGAGCCCACTTGCCTCTGCAGCTGAAATCATGTCGAATTACCAATTGGTAGGTGAGAATACACCTCCGGCCCATGGTACCTGTGGAACTGCCTTTCCCCACCTCAAGAACAACATCATTCATGTAGCTTTCCCCTCCTTAGCCTCCCACCCCATCTCCCTTCCATCCAGCTTGTTGTCTCCCAGTTTACTGCTCCCACAGCCTCTTTTCCACCCCTGTTTCCCGAGTGTCATCTCTGTCTGGGTCATATAGAAAGGATGATGCAGATCTGAAGGAAAAGGCAGGAGGAGATGAACAGCAATGCAGGAGGAAGTAAAGGCAGGGATATTTCTCTGTTCTTAGGTCCCCATCATTGGCCGCACAAGTAGAAATGCCTGATGTCTTTTAACCATGTTATCTTTTGGCATTTCTTTTAATCGTGTTGCCATTGGGGCTGTAATTCCTTATTGAAATGAGCTGAGGTGGCTGAGAAATGCTCACCAGGAAGAGGCTAAATCATGTGCTCTTCTCCATGTTTAGCCAGAGAATGAGTCCCAGGAAGAACAACAGGAACAACTCTGCTCTTGGAGAGTAATATCATTAAGTTTTCCATCAGTGTCCTGCTCTTCCAAGTCACGCAGAAGGCTGATTCCCTCAGTAAAACAACAGGAAAACCCATCCTCTTTGCAAGGAAAGCAGTAAAAGTTTGGGGTCTGGCATTGCTGGTACTTTATTTTTAGCTCTTCCTTCTAATCCTTTAAGCCCATAGTTCCTTTCTGTTTCCTTTTCCCCTAAACCAGGAGCTGCAATCATTTGGCCTTGATTCAAAGTCTCAAAGCCAAAGGCAAACCTCCTAGATCCCATGCCAGCAAAGTCTGGTAGGGGCCTAAGGTTTATCTCGTAGAGGGCTTGATCTGAAAGCTGCTGCAGTTAGTGGGAATCTTACCGCGAACTCTGAGGAGCTTTTTTTTACCATGCCCTTAAACATACCCTGCCTATCTGGCCAGCAAGCGTATCCTTGAGTGTACTTGTTATTTAAAAATAACATGTGTGGTTGCAAGAAACAGTCTCCAAAAGTTTCCTAAACTTTGGTCCAAGATTAGAATTGATCTCATATATGCAAAAACAATGTGATACCTCGAATAAAGAGTAAACCAAGAAAGACATAGCAGAGCAATGACTAGGGGATCACGGGAATTTCTTCTAAAAGTAGATGGCAGAGGGCAAAATCATTCACTGGAGTGAAATATGTGTGTGTGCTTTGGACGCTCTTCAGGGGAAAGGCACTGTCAGGCTGCCCTTTCTCTGCTGCTCTTTGCTGCTTCTCAGTAGTCTCCTTTGGATGAACATGGGCTTCTCATTGCAGGTTTAGACCCTTCCATGAGCTATTCCCAACATGTGAACAGTCCTGTGACTCCCAGTGCCAGGAGACATTTATTCCCTTGAATTACTTACCTCTTTACTATTGCTACTACCCCTGCATCAGGCACTACTGTTTCTGGTGTCATTTATTAGCAGAGGAAATTACTTCTGGGGATCTCCCAAGTGCTAGGGTTAGTAATTCTGTACCTGGGGGGACAGTATGATTTCAAATCAAGAAGCAGCAGATCTGAAACCCTCCAGACAAGCATCTTTCAGCTTCACTCCCCCCCGCCCCCGGTATCTCCATTTAAGGCCCACTCATGTAAACATTTATAAGCACATGATGGTTTTAACAATGATTCATCCTATTAAAGTCAAAGTGGCTACTCACAGGATAGTTTCCAGAACTAGGCAATAGATATAAAAAGGGCAGGGACCATGACTTTTCTGTGCTATCTCAAGTGGCTAACACTTTAGGCACAACAGGCTCGATTTCAGAGGAGCTGGTCTCCCTTGACTGTGTATTAAAGCTGCTTAGAAATATGATTTTTCCGCCCCCCCTCCACTAGGAAATCCTTTGTGTTCAAACATCCCAAATGGGTTGCCCCAACAATCTGAGCCTAAGGTTTTCAGGCAGCTCCGGTGATGGCTTAGAGCAGCGGCCTCATGTAAATGGTCCTGGGGGAAGGAGAGTGGGATGCAACTTTGTAAGCACACAAGCTTTTATTATCAGCCAGAAAAAAAAAAAATCAGGTTAGGACATGCCAACTTTTCATTTTTTGACCCAGACAGAGGGCTTCAGGGCAGTAACAGGGAGATACCACTTTGAAAACCCTTTTTTTTCCCCTGACTTGTGACTCTTGTGTTTTACTTGGCCCCAAAGTGCAGCCAGTGGAAGGGGTGCGGAGGGATGCATCTGGTCCCCAGCTCAGCACAGGCATTTGGGAAGTCGCTCGTGTGCATGTCGGAAGCGGCAGCCAACAGTGGCGGTGGCATCTCCCAGCTCTGCGTGGGGACCACGTGATGCCCTGGAGAAGGCACTTAGCTCTCCAGGCTGTGTTCAAGCACTTCAAATACCGCTGTGAAGTGGCCTGTGTACCCAGAGCGGCTCTGTGCCCCCTGGTCCGGGAACCCCCGTTCTGGCTGGGAGAAGCAGGTTAAACTAGCCCTGTGCTGCTGCAGACATGCCGACAGTGATGTCCCTACCTGGTGGTCACGCAGCATGTCCCACCGCCGCAGGCGTTCTCCGGGAGCCTGACGGGAGGTAGGGAAAAGCCAGGCAGGATGGAGAAGAGGCAGCCCTGGACTATTTCTTAGCTTCTGTTTGTGAAAGACTATCAAAGTTATCTCAGGAATGAGGCTTTTTTGATGCTTCCCTGTGCATTTAGGCAGTGAACCTCAGAGGAATTTCAGGGAATGCCTATGTGGTCTTTTGCAAGCAGACGTGACCTTCTCTGCCCATACCCTCAGCTGGCTGGATGTCAGCCAGCTCTGCACTAGAAGGCATGTAGCTCTGTCAGCGTGGTGCTAAGCCTGAGCTATTACCAAAAATAGGAATTAAAAATACATTCAGGGTTTTTTTTTAAAAGATTTTTTTAAAATGAAAAGTAGTAGAGGTTTTATTAGCAAACAGTATGTTTTTCTTGCAAGACTTAGATGAAAGCAAAAAAAAAAAAAAGTTGTCCAAAACTGAAGCTATGGCAAAATTCATCTTTTTCATTACAAGATGATTCAATGCAGAGACACGTTTAACTTTTTAAATGATTTATCAACTGTCTTCAAATATATCAGGCAATTTAAGTCAAAAATTATCATTCTGTTGAAAAATTACATTTTCTCTTGGAAAAAAAAAAAGTTTCAAGAGAAAAAGCTTTCTCTGGGTACCACTGAAGGGCTCCTGGAGATACGTAGCTTCATGCTGTGGTAACAGGGAAAAGGAATGAAGTGGGCTGATTTTTTTTTTATATATGTATATATTAAAAAAAAAAAAGTATTTGTAATGTGTCTAGAAAATATTTTTAATCTGCTTGATTGGTGGGCAACCAAACGCTGAGGTAGAGATGCCAACACAATATCTTTGTGGGAGTTACAACTTCATCAGACGTTTGAAGATGGTATCTATGGACCATTAAGACTTCTGCAAAAAGAAAAGTGGTAGCAGGATGTTACCAGGGAGAAAACACAAAAGCCAAAGACCCTGAGCATGGCCAGGCAGTTGCTCTAGGGGGGGAGAAAAAAAAAAAAAAAAAAAAAAAAAAAAAATCAGAGTTGCCAGGAAAAGCCTCAAGATGATCGTGGTAAGGTTGAGTGAGGGAACACCTGGGCAAGATTGATTAAGAGACAGCCAATGTATGTGTGTGATTTATGAGGAGTGGTCCTGGCTTTAGTAGGAGTTTTTTGGAGATATTGCTGTTATGGTGCAGGACAAAAAACTCCTGGATGCAATATAGTTACCGGATTGTCAACCATCACTTGATAAGGTTCCACAAGTGAGATTATTAGCTTAGCAAGGGAGAAACAGAATATGAGGTCAAGTAAGCTGTGGGGCAGAAACTTGCTTTCAAGAAACTGTAATTCTCTCTATGCATCCAACTCAATGTGTATGTGTGTATATACGTGTGTGTGTGTGTGTATAGATCTCTCCATCTGTCTGTCTGCCTGCCTGTCCATCCAGCTATTTACTCAGCTAACATCAGTCTCTCCTGCTCCTCCTTCCTGGCAGCTGGGAGCACTTCAGTGTGGTGGAGGGATGACTGCTTCACCTGGGAGAAGATTATTTCAGAGATTCCAAGAATGTCCCTTTGGACTTGAGTTTTCTCAGGCAAGGAGAGGGACTGCTCTCCTGCGTGTTGCCAATGGAGCTGAAATCAGGGGGACGGTGTTTTGAGATACAGCAACTGGTGAGTAGCCCTTTGGGCTCTGGGCAGTGGGCACGTGGGCTGGGAATCATGCAGCAAAGTTCGGTACAACCTGGGGGCCTGCAGCCTAGTGAGTGTGAGTTCAGTGCCTCTCTCCTCTAGTCCACCGTGGCTTTGTAGGTCTCCCCCTGTGCCCATCCAGGCTGGCTCCCCTGGAAGCAAATGCAACAACAGAAATTACATTGGAAATGAAAGAAAATACAGCTGGGTTGTACTCTCATTCCATCTCTGCTCCTCTCCATCTTCTTGAGGGGCTTCCACCCCCTCCTTTTTCTCTTCCACTACCATCATTTTGATCAGCTGTCTGTCCAGAGTCTCTGAAAAGTTTCCCAATGCAGGAGTGAGCGTCAAGCCCACTGGCACCAGCTCTTCCCTTTGAATGTAAGCCACAGAGCCCCCAGGGAACGATGGCCATAAGTGGAAAACCAAGGCTCTGATAAATCCATCCCTCCTCTTTTAAGTGCTTACACTCTGTCCAAGGCACTGAAGCCTCCATTTTAAGATCTGATGAATAACTAGACCGTGTCTGAAAGATGGCTAAATGAATACGCAGTGTTTTCCAGCTGGATAAAGACAGGGGAGCAGATAAGAGAAGTTGGATAACTTTGGCTTTTGGTGTGAGCAATGACCTCAGGCGATGTCTTATTAATGTTGTGAAGATGAAGGAGCTTGATCATCCCTGGAGCTTGCAACACCTGAGGGTCTGGAATACGCCACCCTACATATGCTGTCTTCCAAATGTATCGGTAGAGTTTTCTGTAACGTAATCTTTGGGTTGGTTTGTTCTTATGTCATTTTGAATTCTCTAGGGAATAACAATGACTGGGCTGTGTTCCCCCTCTTTTGATAAGGTTGTAGCTTTTGGAATTTCACATTTGGAGGTGAAGCTTTGAAAGGTGTGTCTGAAAGGGAGTGAAGCAGAGAGGTAGACAGCTTTATAGACTTTGCTTCTGCTCTTACTCAAGACAAGATACTAAGCTGCTTCTTCTGTTCTGCTCTCCAGAGCCTAAATAACAAGATCTCTTTCAGTCCTGGTCAATAATCAGTCTTCCTGGCACAAAAATGCGCACTTCTGAAACCATATGATGAGACATCAGAATGCTTTCAAGGTCATATCAAGAAGCCAGATTATTAGAACAAAAGAGAAAGGAGGAAGGCATAAAGTCTTCTCATAAGTCATAGGAATCTTTTGATGCCTTCAGCTCTAAAGTTCCAGTGGGGTAAAAACCACAGCTAGAAAAAGAATATAGCACACTGGGGTTCCCTGTAGTGAGGAATCACCTGGGAACTTAGACAAGATACAGTTATGGCATCACATTGGGAGAGTGACCATACTCAAAACAGTGACTGCTTTCGCTTGTGGTTGTAAGGAAGGATGTTACTGTCTTACAGACTGGGGCAATCAGGATGAGGCCATGTCCAAAGCATACTCTTTGTCGGGGAGGAACCTAAACCCCTAAACTGAGGTTTTCCAAATTAGGAAGGGACTGAGCAGGGTAAATGGCTCATACTGGTATTGGGGAGGAGGTTCAAAGTCAGTGGGTCCACTGTCTGGCCATTAGTAAAGAGGGAATTCCAGACAAAGCTCTTCCTTGACAGGGCAGTAAAATGATGGAGGCAGTTGCCAAGAAGGCCACGAAGGCCTTAGGTGCTTTTAAGACCCAGCTAGACATTTTTATAGAAAAAGAAATGTGTGTGGGGAGCTCGGAGGGAAAGGAGTGAAAGTAAGTGGGGAGGGGGATGGGATGCAGTAAGTGGGAACAGGGATGTGTTTTGGGGCTCACAGCCCTTTTTGACAACTGTCTGTAGCACTGTCTCCTGTGATCTGTGTCCTGACCTCCCTACTGCTGACCTGAAACGGGCTTTTCCAGCAAATTCCCACTCCAGCTTGTTGTGTATGGGGCTGCCTTGAACCAAGACCTGGGGAGAGCAGGTCCAAATGGAGCAGAGTCCATAAGCTTTTCTTGGGGAACGTGCTTGTGAGCTGCATCTTGTACTTGTGTCCAGCTGATGCATGTTCCTACAAGCGCCATAATCATCAACCTGCTGAAAAAGATACCAAACCACCAAAATATACTTGGGAGCCTTTACTTTGCATAGACTGTACCAGCACTTGCAATACGCTGGCAAGTGCAGCCTCTGTCACTCTTCCAGGGCAGAATGGGATGGCTGGCAGTGTTATCCCATCCCCACATATACTTTCCTTGAAAATTAACTCTACCCCAGCCAAAACCAGCACGGGAAGAAAACTTTATCTCCCAGAGAGATCAGCCGTTCTTGCAGTCAGGGCTGGGAGTCCTCATCATTTAATTTTAGCAATTTAAGATGTAGGCATCGAATCTAAGCTACCCATCCAGGCTTCTCTTTAAGCAACACGCGTGTCCTTTGGCTCCTAGAGACGCTGCAGGTCAGTACTGCAGCAAAAGTACAGATAAAGCGCGTGGTTGTAGGGATGCCCCAGCAGTGCGAGACGATGCACTGGCTTCGGGTGAGGACGCGGCGCTGGCACAGAGTCAGATTTCTGTTCTGAAGCTCTCATATGCCTAGACAGAAAGATAAACAGAAATGGGAAACAGCGGTTGGATCGACAGAAATGCAGCTTCCATGCTGATATTTGCTCTTGGTGGTGGTTACATTCTTTTAAAGCAGAGACAAAGTCAACAATGACACTATAATAATCACAGCAACAACAACAAAAAAATCCCCACTAGACCTGTTTCCTAACTCATACTTTGGCATGGACTGTCTGCTGCTTGCTTCTTGTGTTATAGCGCTGCTTGGAAGTGATAAGAAGCACACAACCTCCTGTACTTTAAAGTGCACTAGAAATAGAAAGAGAGATACAGTGCTACAAAAGGAAACCGACTGGCTTCAGGCTTTCCCCAGGGCTGATTTGTGATTCAACACCCAGGAGCCCGATGTAGCGTTGCAAATCAAGAACAAATTTTCCATTCTCTTTGACGGGCAGTAGGTCAATCTGCCAGTCAAAACTGAAACATCTCTGCTTTAATCAAATTTCCTGGGGTCGAGGCATCAGTGAGGTAAATGGCACATATACCATTGACACAACCATGCTTTGGCTGAAGCCCTTTGGTCCAGGACCTCCTTTTCATTTTGGGTATAAGGTAGCTGTGGACTTACCAGTGTTAGAAAAATGATGGATTCTTAAACAGAAAGTTCCACAGGTCACCCAAGTATGATGATAAAAAAAGAAGACAGCCGCCTCCGCCTCCTGTTTGGAAGGGAAGAGCTTTGGGCAGCTTGCGGCTCATCAGATGTGGCCCTTCTTGCGCTCCTATAGTTCTTCACTGAGTCTGTTGCCTTTTCTTACTGTTCTTCCCACAGATGGCAAATCCCTTCCACGCCAACACCTACAGAGACTCGCAAGCATGCTAGCCAGTGGAGTGGGGAACTTTTCCAGCAGATGTGCGCTTGGGCTTGCAAGACCGATGGAGAGTGCTGTCTGGTTTCCCTGTACTTGGTGAGGTACGCAGGAGAGGGAGATGGCCTCTGTAAAGCCAAGAACTTTGCCCAAAGACCAGCCTGAGGGAGCACTTGTATTTCACCAAGCCTCAGACCAGTAAAAAGCTGTAATACTTAACATCAAACATTTGTTTAGACCCCTTGACCTCAAGGGACCATCCAGCCTTTGGCCACGAGATAAGTGAAGGCGAGATCATGGTGTTTGCTTGCACAAGCTGGCAACTAAGTTCAAACCATCTCTGACGCTGGGAACGTGCTGAACTCACGCTACTGCGTCTTCACCAGCGCTGTTTTCGTGCTTGATCTAGCACATGGTCACCATGCATTTTCATTTTTCAGCAGTGAATTTAGTTATGCACCTGCTCAACTATTTTGCAGAGGGGGATCCAGGAGATCAACAGCTGCATGAGAATACCTAATCCCTATTTTCCACCCCACTGACGCATATGTTCTTCTGCCCTCCAAAACAAACATTTCAGCATGCAAGAAGATGAGGACTGCTTTCCATGAATAGTTTTGCGCTGTTCTTAAAGAAGTGACTTGGGAAAATCTGTGGAAACTTTCTCGCTGGCCCAAGTGAGTTGAGAGAAAGAAAACATTGCTTCAGAGTCAAAAAGTGAAATGTTTTTGTTTTTTCTTGCGTTCAGAGATGAACATGAAAGGCAACTCATGAGGGAAAGGAGAATGGCTGTCTGTAGAAACCATAAAAAAAGCTTTCTAGGACCTGGCTGCAATCTTGCTGCGCTTGGATTAATCACTGGTTTACAACTGGGATGTCAACAAGAGTCGTGCATGGTCAGCTCCTCTGCAAAATGGGCTATATAGCGTGGGACGGGAAGGGGGTCTATCCGTGAAATTCACTGTTGGACAGGCCAACAAATGGGCAACTGGTGGTTGATCAGAATTAGTTCAGTCTGGATCTGAGCTTGCTAGTCTCAGCGAATATCCTAGCCTCGTTCTTCCTCTCGCGCCCCTCCCCAGCTCAAGGAGGTGGGGAAATAAAATAAAAGGAAGTGGTTGAAAAAGTCTTTAAAGAGGAAATTCTTGTCTAATTCTAGGTCATGGCAGGGGCTGTATGTTCTGCACGGGGAGAAGATAGAATCTACCATGACTGGAAAAGACATTGGCCATTTCGAATCCAGCACTAAAGACTTCCTCCCGTCTGGCCCTGAAAAGGGAGGAAAAAAAAGAGAAGTGTTTTTGTGCATGGAAAGGGTGGCTCGTTACACGGGAGGAATCATGTCCTGGCTGCTTGGGGAGGCAGGATGTCAAGCTCGGAAGGCCAAGGGTTTATTTTGGAAAAGCAAGCTCCAAGTTTCTCATCCGCACATGGACGCGCTTCACCCCCCTCTCGTCCTCCAACCCCCTCCTCTTCTGTGCCTTTCCAGCCAGCGTTCCTGGCTCCTGGAAGAGGAGCCATGCTCCAGCCCGCCTAGTGGCCCTGTCCCACCACTGGGGCACAATGTCACTCTGTCACCTGTTGGCAGCAAAGGCCCTGGCAGAGGAAGGCGAAGCTGGAGGCTGGTTTCCTCTTCCCAAACTCGTTGCGGTGCTGCCCTGCTGGGAAGCCTTGGCTTCTTCGGTTTCCCACACTTCAGCTTGCTCGCTTCTTCCATGAGTTTCCACAGTGCTTTGCAAGAAGCCAAAACACCTGCTCTGTGAACTCGGATCCTTGGGCGAAGTTGGCAGAGATGCTCCTCCTGGATGGGTATGATTCTTTTAAAATTGCAAGTAGATATGATTCCTTTTTTCTCTCCTGAAGCATCTGGCACACTGCTTCACTGGTTATCTCTTCTTTCCCCCTTGCTAACAGCATCTCTCCCTCCACCTCTTCCCTTACTGCATTTTAAATGCAGAAGTGGCAGTAGATTACCTGTGTTGGATGTGTCAACTTGAGCCCGCTGTCCTGGCTCCGTGAGCGTGCCATCTCACAGCCAGCAGTCACGTCTTGCCTCCGGAAGGTGCCTGCTGTCTACCAGCCAAAGTCACTTACAGAGCTCTGTTCTTCCCGCTGGATGAATAATGGCATCGCTTGGCTGTGCCAGCTCTTATTCCTGCCTAATGCAACTGTCTGAAATCAGTCCAGGAGTCTGATCTTGGATTAGAGAATGACAGTGAGGACTTAATCTCATGTACAATTAGTGGTCAAGACTCAGCTCTAGAGATACAAGCAAAGAGATGTAGCTTCTGCTATTTGCTTTTTCAGCAACAGTCCAATAATTCTCTAAATCCAAACTTCGGATCGCTCGGCTATTATTTTGGAAAGGGGAACAAAAATAACGTAACTAAGCCTGTTGCAGCCCCTTGAAGTGGACTCAAATGGAAACAAAAGCCCTTTGCGGAGTGAGCTTTGGATTGATTTTTTATTTCATGTCCAAAAATTACTTGGAAAGACCATGTCGGCCAAAGGCCAAGGTCTAGTCTGCGTACCTGTGCTGCTGTCCAGATGGAGAAGAAAAAGAACAGATGCATCGAGATGGAGAAGGGTTTCAGAATGTGTTTTCAAAGCCTCCTGTTCGCTGAAAGGGCTGGAAAGCGATTTAGAAAACATATCTAGGGTTTCCTTTGAACATAAGGAAAAAATTGACTTGGACAGTGCTAACATAGTGCCTTTCCAGGCTTACCGCAGTGGGGAAATGTCATTTGCTTGCTAGGAACTCAACCCAAACTCTCCCTTAGGTCAGCTGCCTCTCTGTATTGAACAGGCTGATGTGGGAGGAGACAACATATGGGAAGCTGAATGAGACTTCTCAAATATTTGGCCTTCCTGTAATGGAGGTTAAAGCTGGCAAATGGTTTGGTGGTTTTTTTTTTTTTCCTATGACTTTGCCCAAGTGCCAGAAGAGATCTGTGATTGTAGTGCTCTCACAGGTTCATTAGAAGCAAAAAGAAGGAAAATTGTTTGGCTGGCCCAGATTTGGCTATTTGTAGAGAGGGCTAGCTGAGGCTCCCATCCAAACAGGAGGCTGAGCAGCTACACCCACCTTAGGTGGTGCACGTACTCTGTTGGCTGGTACAAGTGGGCTCTTGCTTTCTAGTCCTTCAGTGAATCTACACCATCTCTACCCAAGCTGTCCTCTGCCAGTAATCTCAGTGTCTCTCTTTGGCCATGGGCAGATCTTCCACCTTCTACCACAGAGGACATGGTTCTGCCTAGCTGCCTTGACTCTGGATTCATGCAAACATGGATGGATAAATGAAAACTGTGCACCCACTGATCCATCTTGCACAAGGCAGGCAGGAGATGCAGGGAACCAGCACCTTCCCGCCCTGGTGGCAGCATCAGTGTGGCTTCAGCTCCTGGCAACCAGCTACATTGGACCCTGGACATGGAAATCAGACTCCCTCCCTCTTCTCAATCTTTTAGACCTATCTGTTTTTCTACTACAAAGAGAGAAATTTTAGAAAACAGGGATTCACATGTTTCTTTTTCTACTATGTTAACTGCAGACACAGAAAAAGAAAAGCAGACATTTACATTAGTATCAGCAATGATTTCCATGTAAACCATGTGGGTTTTTTTTTTTAACAACTCTGGAGACTGATGGTGATGTATGTTCACTAAAGGTGAAGTTCTGGCAGCTGGAGCTAATGCTGAAACCAGTGGGTCTAACACGGAAATCAATGTGGGACTAATGTTGAGCTTGATGGAAAAACATGGTGCTCACAGTGGAATGCTCTAAGGCCAGCCGTACAAATCAGATAAAGCCAATATGGAAGAACACATCACACTTGACCAAGAATAACCAAATGGAGGGCTAATGTCCAATCTCAGATATATGGACACCAGACCCTGCTTTCCGTTTATAATATTGCTTTACAACCTTCTGGCAGCATTCCTTAGGCTAGAAGTTATATTCTATTCCCTTCACGCTGAAGGCCTATGTATTCCATCACTGTGAACTAAGTTTTGGGATAACAGAGAACTAGTCTTAATGTGTCCAGAAACCACATACAATGAGAAAAGCAGAATTGACAAGTGTAAAAAGTCTATTTTTACAGAGTCCAATGAGGTATTTGAGCTGCAGCGAGCTGTCAAATGCAATGAGGACTGAATTGATCCAGACTCTAGCCTTTGTTGTGGGAAATTATGGCATTTCCTCACCTGCTTGAAAGAGACCCTGAGGTCTAAGACCCAGATCTTGCATCATATTTAGTCTCTAAATTTTGCTGTGATTCTTCTCTGAATGTGGATTTAGGGACTTCATCCTTCATTTTCAGCTTACCTAAGGTGTGTCAATTAGTATATGCCCGAACCTGTTAAAAAAAAAAAAAAAAAAAAATGCTTTCATCATCACTGATATCACCCAAGAGTTTCTAGGCTTGAGTGTCTAATGAGGAAAGAGCTACACCTTAGATGTAGAGCTGGAAGCGACAGTTAAACAGAAAATGGGACTGCTGCTGTGGAGAGAGAGCGCAGGGGAAGAGCAGGAGTGATCTTACTTTTGCTCATTGGGGCTCCTCAGCGGAGCTGCGGATGTGTGAATCGAGGCTTGGGCCGGCCGTTCCTGATCTCTACCCCAGGGCTGGTTTTGACTGCAGCACCTCCTGAAGTGTCTTGGAGCATAGTCTCGGCAATGTAAGAAAGCTGCCTTCTGGCATTGTTACTGGTATGTTGATGTGACCTGATTGAGGAACCTGGAGCTAGAGTTCAAACCAGTCTTACCATCTTCTGGACTTCCCAGGCTAGTGATGATCTTGGAGGACCGCATGTCTATCACCACTAATTTAGAGAGCCTGGCTTTGATGGCCTCACACGCCACTTACCATGACTCTGCTAGCCGGTAGCCTGTGCTAAAAAAGGGGGCTGGAAAAAACCCTGAGTATGATGCATGTGTTTGCATGGAATAGAGAGAAAATTCCTCAGCTAGATGCACAGCAGTAGTAGACTCACGTATGGAAGATCTGTGCCTGAAAAATTGTCTGTCTTCACCTGTCGTCTAGCTTAATAAAGGCAGGGTGGAGAGGGAATAGCTTTTCTTACCTCCTTAGCCCGTCGCAGCTACAACAGCACTACAGCAAAACTGGATCAATATGCAGAGAGGGAGAAAAAGTTCTCTCTTTAGAGAGACAAGCAGACAGACAAATAGACAGCTAGCCAGATTCTTCTCTGTTATATGTGTGTAACTCCAAAACTATTAAAGGAGCTATTTGTAACCAGGAACAGAATCAAAGCGCTGGCATAGTTCACTGTAAAAGATTTTCAGTTCAATCTTTGATGGCATTTTAATAGTAACAGCTACTCATCAGCAGTGTCAGGGTTAAATACTCCCAGCATGTGTGCAATTGCAGAAATACCCCAAGAAGAACCAAGGAAATATTTCCATCTTAAACTCCGATAAGGAGTGAAAACGTGCAACTCGTTCCATATGGTGGCTGAAAGCCCTGAGCCAAGCGGAAAGCCGCGGAGTCTGCCAATGCGTAAGAACTTGCAAGCCTGATAAATGAGTGCATTGCTTTGGGAAAGCCAGAGACGAAGTCACACTAGAAAGAAGAAAACAGAAGAAAAGTGAGGAGTCTTTTTTAAAAAAAACAGGAGAAAAAAAAAAAAAAAAAAAGAAAGAAAAAAAGCCAAGTCCTACCCATTTTTCTTGTTGGATAGCAGCAAGAATTTCTGGAAATGCTTTACATGTCAAAGATTTAACTAAGCTGGGATGTTTGTGGACAAGCCATTATGCAATGAATAAATAAATCAGAAAAAAGCAGGGGGAAGAGTCTATCCTCTCTCCTGCTTTACAAAAATGATCCTGAACTGAGACAGCTGCATTCTTCTGGGGTACTCTGCGTAAGCCAGGATGAAAGTGCTCACGAACCGGAGAGGGACCGTTCTCAGATTTCTCCAGCATTGACATGGAAGACAACGCTGTGCTTGGTCATGCAGCAAGGAGGGAAAGGGCACCAGGGGAGAGCCGGAGGACAGCCATGGCCAGAGAAGCATCCAAGCACTGGGCATCCTCCAGCCGCAAGATGCAGGCTCCGAGCTGCTCTCCAGGACTGCAGCCACCCCCAGCACCAGGCATGGGTGCTTGGACAAACAGAAGTGGGGCTGTGTCTGGCACCCGGGGTCAGGGAGCAGGGGAGAGCCGGGCTGTGCTGGAAGGGAGCAGAGGGTCAGAGCAGATTGCGCGTCTCCTGCTCGGTGCCTGAGATTTGACAGGTCTGCATTCTTGGCTGAAGGGATCTGGCTGTACAATCGATTTCTGGAGAGGAGTAGTGGGTAAATTCACAGCTTGGCTGCCTGGAGGGAAGGCTGTGCCTTTGAAAAAGTCTTTTGATGGTTAAGCAAGTCACCTCCTACAACCTGAACATACTCCCACTTTAAGTCAAATCAGAAATAGAGGAGGAAATCAAACACACAAACAAAATCAACTCCCCTGTTCCTTCTCCAAACAGGGATTTTTCATCTAGGAGCTGCTTTGAAGCTGTGACTATAGAAGCATTTAGGTTCCCTGCAATGGACAGCAATAGGAAATTTTAGCTGGCTCATTTGCCTAAGCAAATTTGTTGTAATGAAATTGTCCTGCTACATAAGCACCTCTACATGGGCAGAAAGCAGTTTGACCTGTGCCAGCTTGGTGACTTCAGCCAAACAAGGCATGCAAAGCCAAGAGCGTTTTGTTAGGCTAAAAAGAGCAACAAAAAGAGCAAACCCTGCAGGTTGTAAATTGCTAGGCAAGGTGATAAATGGTAGGTGAACTGGCCAATATAATCTGTCTGGAAAGTTGAAAAGAATCCCGCCTTCTCATGAGCCTAAAATATTTCTTTTTCTAGAGTACCTTATTTTCCAACTATGTGCCACGTTCATTCACATGCCAAAACGTTTGTTCTCTAGTCTGTGCTTCTGTCTTGCAGCTGCTGACAAAACTGGGCTCTCAAAATCTCCTGGCAAAAGGGAAATAAAAGTTTCCCATGCTTGGTGTGCTCTGCTAGGGCAGCTGTGTCCTTACAGTGGTGCCTGGCCATCCGGGTTACACCTGGGTTACAAGTAAGGGTGAGTCATTTGCCCAAGTGGGCTGGAGAGGGTTCAGGCAGAAGGAGGTGGGTTTGCTGGGATGGAGGGACCAGTGTGGATCATCGTGGGCTGGGGGGACCTTCGTGGGGTGGGTGCTCAGCTGAGGTCAGGCTGGGGCAATGTCCTCAGCGGAAGAAAGGTGTCCCAGCCCCACCTGGACACGCAGAAGGTGAAGCTGTGATGGAGCTAAAGCGGTGGAGCAGGGAGGTGCAGGGATTTAGGAAACTTTGTTTCCTGATTCAAGGATGAATGGAATTGGAGTGTGTAGGGCTTCTCAGGTCTGTCTATTGGTATATTAGCCAGTGTCTCAAACCTGCTTGGCTCTCCTGGGGGGCTGTAATGGGCTTGATTAAATCAACAGGCTGTGCTGAGACTGACTGCTCTGGTTGCTGCTAAACCAGAGCAAGATGTTAGACCAGCCTGCTCCTGAGCCTGTCCCATCCCCTTTGCCAGCCGTTCTATCTGCGGTATAACTTGTGCGTCATTCCTCCCCACCCAAGCTCTAACAAGATGCTTCACTTTGGCCATGGCTGTTGTCCCTCCGACTCGGCCAGCTTCCCCTCCCACTCTGTGCTGTGCCCTGTCCAGGGCTGTCGCCTCCCCTTTAGTGTTGCCTAATGGGATGTGCATGCTCCCAGGCTTATGGCAGGGAGGTGCTGTGTAATCCCACCCCTCCATGCCCACAAGCCTGGCATTTATTATTTGCTAAGGCTTTCTTGAGCCACCCAAGGCACTGCAGGGAAGTCCTCTCTAGGCCTGGGCTGGCCAAAAATTCAGTGGGTGGAAAATCTTCAGAGACTAAATGTTGAGACTTCTCAGATGATGGTCCCTTTGATTTCCATTTAAGAACAAGTTAAAGAGCTAATTTTGATTATGACATCTCTCTGTCCTTGCAAAATACTCCCCTGCTAAAAGGCATAGGCCTGAATCTTAGGGCCAGATTTTTCTTTGTATTTTATTTTGTGCTGTCATTTGCAGCTCTGAAAAATGCCTGTAAATACGCTCAAATTTCCACTCCGTTCTCCTATGCAGCTTCTACGTGGCTGAACAGATCCTGTCAAAGATCTCAAAGGCTTTTAGGCACCTAATTTTCACCCGTGGGAGTTAGATGCCTAAACACCATTAGGTTGGGACCCAGCTTGCTTCACTTCAGCCCCTGTTTTTATTACACAAGAGAGTATCTGTAGTGGCTGGAGAAGTCCCTGAGCTGAGGTCTGGGAAATTCCAGATGTGCTGTTCTCCAGCTGCTGCTGAACATTCACCATCGGGTTTGTGCCATGCTGAGGAGCCAGCAAGAGATCTGCGCTACCTCCTGCACCAACGCTAACGTTAATCCAATCAAAGGTGACTGCTGAGCGATCAGCCTCATTTTCCAGCCGTTCGTTTCAAGCAGATGAAGTTCCAGGTTGCTCAAGTACATTTATGGGTCTTTTAAAGCACCGTCGAGTGTGAATAGCTGGTTCCTCCAGGACAAAGACGGCTGTCAGCTCTGCCTAAATGCATAACCTTAATGTAAGGTAGGTCTTCACCCCCTGCCACCCAGCCCCAGCCAGGTGTCATGCCAAGGTTGTTCCCAGCAGGTTCCTAATTGCTGCACAGATATATCGCTTTTGTGGGAATGTGGATCCATTTGAAATGTTGCTTGTTGCCCTATGAAGATTTTATCTCTTCAAAGAGGAATCTCTTTGACTTAATGAAGTATTATGAACTACTGCTTCGCTTTAGGAATAATACTTAGGCCTTTTTCTTTACTGTCCCTTGGAGTGACTCTTTACTACCTGTGATGGTGTTTTAGATCACCTGCGATAGCAGGGGATGGGTCTCCAGCACCTATCTGGTATCCTGTGCTCCTGCAAAAACAACTCAAATTTCTGCCATGCCCTGCGGGTTTCCTGGTAGGTCACTGGTCACAGGAAAGCAGGTCTGATGTTTTGCCCTGTTTAATGTACATCAAAGTGTCGCCAACAGTGGAGATGCTTTGAAATAGGTATTCTAGAAGCAGATCTTCAACTGGTATGAAAAAGCTTTGTTCCCTTGATTTATTCCTGGCTCCGTCAATTTAGTGCAGCAAAGGGCTCGGCCGGATGGCTCTTCAGCTACTTTGAAACTAAAGAGATTTCCCCCTAACTTTACACTAAGTCGATGAGTAACTCTGTCAAACTGACGTCTTCTGACACAGTGTTTGCCTGGGACAACATAAAAACACCACCGCAAGGTAAGACCAAAGGTCCACCAGGTTTCCCCTTGAAGGGGAACTGTTTCCTGAATCCTGCAAATGCAGGGGACGCGCCTCACCTGGGAAGGTCGTTTCCCCAGGCTGAAGCTCATCTCTTGCACTTTGGCTATGCTGATCCCTGCCATCGCCACAGTTGTGGGAAACTCAGCTGTGTGTTTTGTGAACTGGGATGATGTTCATATTCTCCCCTGATATTTATTTTTTTTAAAGCATTGCCAACTTAGGCAATCATGAAACTGAAGCAAACATTGCAACATTTGTTTTTCAAGGTTTTCTTCCCAGTCATAGAAAATTCCTTTAATGAAAACTCCCTTTTGAAGGACTTTTTGAAACTGAAGCTTGGAAGATGTGCCAATCACCTGACCTGAGGTTCTGGCTCAGTCTTCTAGATGGAGAAGATACAGCTTTTAAGTCAGGTCTGTATCTTGCGGGCCTAAACCACAATCTAGGCTTGGCCTGGCCTAGTGCCTTCTGGAAAGAGTAGATCTGTTAGAGGTCAAGCTATGTAGACATCGGAATAGATGTGCTGGCTCAGATCAAAGATGCATCTAGCCCAATATCCTGTCTCTAATGGTGCCAGCAGCAAATGCTTAGGGCAAGATACAAGACCATGGCAAGCCCCTGGTGATACTTCCTACGGTCCTTCCAACTCAGGGCAATTTGCAGCTGAAGGACTTCCTGAGCTATGGGTCATATCCGCATCCTTGCGTGTAATCTCCCTTGATGGATCTTTCAATGTCTTTAATTGTTATTTGAACCCATTTATGCTTTTGGCTTCTACAATGTCCTATGACAATGAGTTCTACCACTTAATTATGTGCTGTTTAAAAACATAACCATAAATCATAATAGCCTTCAATTACAATAAAAGCCTTGAATTTGGATAAGATTGCCAGCATGGATAAAGTCTACATAATTACGTTCATGTATTATGTCTACAGCAATGGGAGCCTCATACCAAAGTGTGGGGAATACATACGACTAGTTTATGGCAAGATCTTCAAGAGGGACTGGTAATTCAGGATCCTTCAGCTCTCAGCTGCCTGATGGCATGTGCTTTGGCAGGGTCTGGTTTATACAGAGCTGTCCATCTGTTTTCTTTTCCCCAGTGCAGTTAGTAGGAAAGGTTTATCCATCTTTGCAGTCTGCTGTGGGCTCTTTTGTTTAAGGAGAAAGGTCAGGGTAGTGGATGCTTTTCCTGTGACTTTTGCTTCCCTGTGAATCTGCAAAGGCTCGAGGAGCAATTCTGCTCTGCACTGCAGTTGCATTTCAAAACTGCCCACAGATTCCCCTCTTATTTCTCAGCCTGGAAGAGCTTTCTTGTGAAAAAAACCATAGCCTTGGGCTTATTACTCACGGGCCACGGAGGAAAGACTGGCTCTGCTGAAGAACTCTGCTGGGAAATTAATTGCTGGCTGGGTCCTCACTGTAAGCTGAGGGAGAGCTTGCACCTGCTTTGAAGACCAACCTCACCCACCAGCCATTTGTCCCTGTGCAAACCTGGACTAACGAGTGCTTGCTGGAAGAAGAGAGCTCCAAGAGGCTGGGATGAGCCCACGTTCATTCAGCCATTCAGCTGACGTACCCTGAGGCATGGGAGACTGAGGTCTGCCTCTGGTCCCCCATCCTGTAGATGACTCCCAGGAGGGCTTCCCATCTGTCAGAGCAACACAACTAGAAGACCTGCTCTGAAGCTTGGTCTTCATACGGTAGGGGGACATGTCCTGGGTCCTCAAGGCAGCTCTGAGAGCTAGATCTGGTCTGCTTCCTGGCATTTTTACTTTCCCTTCCCAAGAACTGATTTTTTGGGGTGACAGTGGCAAAGTGCATGTAATTCTGCAATGTTTTCTGATGGAAAAAACCCAACCTTTTGTTTTTCTTCAGGGTGCTGGTAACCTTGGCACCACCAGCTCCTCAGGGTTTCTCTGAGCAGTTTTCTGCCGTGAGTTTTGGGGGGAAGAAAGGGGGTCCAATTGCTTAATCCTTCTAGCTAAGTAAAATCATCTGCACTGGTAAATTCTCCAGGAGATGTACAGTTCACTGCTTGTCAGGCCAGGATATTAAATTAAGCAATTTTCATCAGATAACACATCTTCTGGTTCATGTAAAATGTCCAGCAAATCGCTGCACTCATAATTCAACCTGATTGAAAGTGAGCTGCTAATCCATTTCACTTTGCAGATACGCAAGAGCATGGCAGAGGGGCCATCTCTGCGGGAGACTCCCGTTTGCAGCCATGCATGTGAATGTGCTCCCCTTGGGCTCTCCTCCCCTCCCCGCGTCCCCCTGCAAAGGCAGGCAGATAGTGCTGCTCTTGCTGCCGGTCTTTGCTGACCCTTTCAATGCTACATAACGTGGCCTGAATTAGCTGCTACGCGGGGAATCCTTTTAAGCAATGAAACCTGCGTTTGGGGAAATCATTCTGCCTCGGTTCCCTCCTGGCAGATGTGGATGGTGGAAATCTCCGGGAAGGCTTATCTCTGGGTTTGTGTCCTATCGTTCTCCTTGGTGGCCCCGAGCTCCTGCCCCATCCAGAGCTTTGCTGTCCTTGGCAGCCTGCGGGAAGGTCTTGCCCAGAGCAGCTGGCCAGTGCTGCCAGCCCTCTGTGGCAGCCTGCCCCCCCATTGCAGCCAAACCAGGTACCCAAGGTTAGAGCATGAATTTGAACATTCAAAATTTATGACTTAGGATGCGTCATGAAAGCATCTGAAAATGTTCTGGTTGTCGTTAGCAATAATAAAGATAATAGCGGTAGTAGGGGGAACTTTTTATTTGCTGGTGCTTTATGGGTTCACATTGTTCCAGCCTCCCCAAACAGGAGACCGGGAATCATTTCCCATTTCTTCTATTTCTTTTTTTAATTAAAGTTGAGTTACCCTGTAATTACATGACTCCAGAAGCCGAGGCTTGAGGAAAAGCAAAAATATCTGCTGTCATGAGGTTCAGGAAAGGGACATGGGTTCTCTCCCAGGGTCAGCCTGTCTCTGAAGGAGCCTTTCTCCTAATAGACTAGAGACAAGCAATTTCAGCTGTGTCAGGCGAATTGGGCGTTTTGCCTTTATGGGTACCCATGGCCCATTGGGGACTACTTGCCATATTGCACCTGGGGAGCGATTGTGCAGTATAAAGCGTCTAACCCAATTCATTTCCCTTTAGCCAAGGTGGAAAATACCCATCTTCAGAGCAAGAGACGTGAGCCAGGGGCAGCTCCGCACCTCCCCAACGCGATTAGCAAACTGGACGTGAATTGCTTCATTAAAGCCGAACGACCCTGGTCAACCACATCATTATAAAAGAGCCAGGAAATCCTATAGCTGGGCAGACCAGAGACATTCCCCCTCCCCCTGCGAGCAGAGCCTTCCTCTTCAAAACCCGGTGACCTTATGCTCGCTTGCTCCCCAACTCCTGCTGCTTTGCTGCGAGGCGAAAGCCCTGTGCGATGCGAGGAGGGGTAGGGCTTTATTGCCTCCTTCCCCTCTGCGGGGGGCCCGTTTTCAAAGCCCAGCTCTCCGTATCCAGCCCTGCCCGCTCATAAAAGGACTTGCAGCAAAATAAAATGACAGGTGAACAATCCCACGCGACCGGCTCCTGTCCGGACGGGAGGGTTGGGGCTCGGTGATGAACAGCCGGGGTTTCTGTCTTGGGCAAAGCGGGACAGGCGGTGGGAGGGAACAGAGGGACAGCGGTGCCGGGCTGCAATTAGGCTTGCTATTATTTCTCTGGTATATATATTGCAGATAAAAAAGTCTATGTCTACACAAAGTCACTCTCTATGTTGTTATGGCACTGCAATAATGTTATCTCTCTCTCTCTCTCTTACCAAACTTTGAATGTTTTACACATAAATAATAATAGCAAGGGGTTTTCTTTCCTTACTCAGATCTGAGTGCACCGTCAGTGTTTTCACAGCCATTCCACCTTGGCTTCTTCCCACTCAGCCTCTCGTTACATCTCACCAGTGCATCCTTGCTCCCACTGCCCGGTGCTATGAGGATCCTGGCTTCATGCTCTGCTGCCTGGAAAAATCCTGCCTAAGTCCTTTTTGTGTCCCAGCTCCTTAAAACCTCTTTGCAAATCCCACAAAATTTCATCTGTAAAAAAACTAGGAGGAGTTTTACCTTAATAGAGCTGGATTTACCCTGTTGTTGCCTTTATCAGCTGCTCTGGAAAGAAAATCAGGTTGAAACAGAGTCAGGTGCTTGGCAAATGTTCCCCTTCTCTCCATGTTTCAGCTCTAACATCAATGACTTTCTGTCTGTTGGTTCAGTCCATATTAGCCATGTGCGGATTTGCATGCCACTATTAATTGCAGAGCAAATTAACCTTCTTCAGACCATATGTTGCTGCTATAATGTATGCAAATATGTTATTAGCCACTGTAAAAAGTAAAAATAAAAGCACAGTTGGACTGGTATTATTGCCAAGAGATTAAATGCCGATGTTTAAAAAATTGGCAGCGTTTCCACAACGGGACTTTTGTCGTATAATGCTGTATCTACTGGGATTATCCTTTTAAAAAATTGGCAGTGTCCTCAGAAAGCGCAGCCTCTAGCTTATAATTTTTCTTTTATCTTTTTTTTGGCAGCTGCTCGAAGAAATCTCTTTGCCATTTCCAGACTGGAGACCTTTTGTTTTTATACAGCAAAGTACCAGTTCTGTAAGTGACAGATTTGTCCACTCAGCATCTTTGGGACACCCATCGATCAATGACAGAGAATTTAAGTAAGAGGAGGGGTGACTTGGAAAATAAACTCTTCACATTCAACTGACGAAGTGGGAAACATCCGCTGCTGGCCTATCTCCACCGGCTCTGATGGAGTTGTGCCAGCACGGAGTTTGGCCCGGCGTCTTTCAAGTCATTATTCTTTCATTGGTTATTTGCTAGAGTGTATTGAAAGCCTGAGTTTTACATCTGCTTCCTCACGGACTTGCTTTCCTTCTATGATGAACACGCTTTGTTTTCATATTTGGCTTTCACAAGGCCTGGGTTGCAAACCCCGGTTTAATGGTGAACAGGTTTTTGCGGGGAATCGTGGGCCATGTGCACACGCAGGTATATACAAGGTTTGTTATTCTAGAGACACTCATCAGCAATGAGGTATTTTTATGTAGCTGGAAAAAATTAAATGTAGAAAAACTTGTTCTGAAGGAAAAACAGCACACATGAAATCTTTTGCCTTTTTTTTTTCTTCTTCAGTTTTAGTAGAGTCCTATATTGGAAAGCAGAAATTAGTTGCAAAGATGCAGACACCTTAAGCACTGCCTAGTCTGCCTGCAGTTTAGATAATTATCAATTAAATATAAACAATCAATGTTAACTTAATTATAATAATTACGTTAATTATAAAAAGTGATTATAAATAAGTCAATTGCCTAGATAACAATTAATTCTCTCGCTGCCCTCCCTAGGGCCCCATTTCCCAACAGCTCTTGAGGACACGCTCAGCCTTGATGGCCTGAGCAGGGCTCCCTCCGCCGCTGAGTTCACCTTCTCCATGGGAGGACGTGGGGCTGTGAGAGCTCAGCAATGGCTTTAAAACCTGAAGATTAAGCAAAGCTGCCTAAAGGTAAGTAATTAAAAAGCCTATAAAATTGCATTTTTTTTAATGCCTTTCAACATTCCAGAAACTAAAATTGTAGCTGGGTATTTGACTGCTGCCACTGTCAAAAGCAGAATTTCAGGTATAAAATGCTTCCTGCCCAACAGTAAGATCCCAATGAAGGCACAAATCAGGTAGACGTTTGGGTCCCAGGCATGTTTAGTTTTTAGGACGTGCAAAGAGGAACCTGCAGCGACGCACCCGACCTCCTGCGGGGCTCCTGCAACGGGAGGAGGCTACGGGATCTGAAAGCTCCCCGCCAGAAAGTGGTTTTGCAGCGTGCAAGCAAAAGATGTTTGGTTATGGGCTTCCCAAAGAGGGAGCTTTGGAGAGAGGGGACGAAACCTGCCTCGTCAGCAGTCTTCAGAAAGATGTACGCTCGCAGATAATCTAAATTTTGTCAATACGCTTTCCAAGAGGACGGCTGAGGGCGTTGCTCCTGAAAGGGCAGCATCGCAGCCCCTTGCTGAAGAAGCTTGCCCGACGGCTTCCGCAAAGAGCGGACCCCAGCAGAGCGCTTGGTGGCCAGTAATAAAGGTGATCCAAAGCCCCCTGATCCTCTGATAACAACAGTGGCTTGTAAGCACGTTTGGGGAGGGCTTATCCCTCCTTTGCAACAGGAGTGTGCATTTGGTTGTAAATTTCTTCCAGCTGTTAAGTCAGAGAAAATACTGATAAGCTCTCCCGGCCCCCCTGGCCCCCCAGCTGGGAATGATAGATTTACCAGAGGTAACTCAACGTACCGGTTCCCTTCTCTTCCACTGTTGGAGCATATGGAATATATTGTGGTCTGAGGGAAATACGTCTTAAGAATTTCTCCTGCATCTTTTCAGGAGCGTTCCAGGGTGGATTACAGCAGGTGTCGCAAAATTGCACACTGAAAGCGGGTTAAGCGACCAGCCAGAGTCAACTACACCCAAAGTCACAGCAGACCTGTGCATCAGGCTCCAAAAGTTCTGCTGTTGCTTGGGTTTGGGTGAGACTAGCAATGGAAGCTCCGAAATATTGGAAGAAAGAGAGACTTTCCAACGAGAGGGACAAGGAAATATCTGAGATCTACCTGGAAAAATCTGCTTCTGCAAAGCGTCCGATCTTGAACTGTGATAAGCAGTTTCCATAATGTGCTATTTATTCTCTGCTGCCTGAGCAATAAAACTGAAACACCCTTGTTGCTCCTCTGCAGTAAGTGGGATTGCCTGGGAGCTGCACTGGTAAACATGAATTACAGGAGGTCTTCAGTTCTCAAGGACTCCTCACTCATGTAAATTTTTTTTGAAGTTAGTAGCAATTTAAGCACTATCAATGGTAATATTTTCAACCAAAAGCAATAGGCCAAATCCTGCAATTAACCAGCACCTTCTATTAAGGTACCCAGCACCAGAAAGGACAGAGTCATCCCCACAGGATAAATACACTCTTTTTTTTTTTTTTTTCACTAGTGGCTACGATCCACTCTGGGTAAAAGGCAGGATCAAGCTTAAAATACCAGCGAAGGCACATCCATTATGGGTAGTCAGAGCTTAGGCTGCCAGACTGATGGGAACTCAGAGTTGAGATAAAGATCTGTGCATTGACCCATGAGGCTGAATTATCCACTATATGGAAAACCACTGACCTAATCGTCTTCCAGGAAAAGGCATGGTGTATTGGAAAGTATATGGAGAGGCTTGGGAAGAAAATTGGGAAAGACAGACCATTTGTCCCACTGGAAGATCTGGGACCTACTGCAGACTTGGGGTGGGTGTTTCCAAAGTGCTTTCACATGTGGAGGAGTTTTCTCCGGTGAAGTTTTCACCACAGCCCTAAGCAGACCCTGTTTTACTGCCCTCAGAGCATCCAGGACACCAGAATTGCATTCGGTTTCATGTCAACCCTGGATGCAAAGGCAGGACTTAACGTAGGCTAGACCTGTGCCTGTCAGGCTTTCCTTCTGCCTCGGTCCCTCCTTGCTGATCTGCAGCATTTTTCTGTTATTTCTGCCCTAATCAAGTCCGTACCAAATCCAGGAGTATCCTTTGCAGGGTACTGTCGTGCACTCGGGGGTGTAGGAAGATGGACACTGATGGGGATGTCAGTGGGTTCACCTACGGTTGGGTTTTGCCCATACTCTTCCTTTTTTCTCCCCATAAACTGTGTCTGGGTGGGGCTTGAGGCTTATGGGCATTTGGGTTTTCTGGATGTCTTGTCAGAGATAAAGGTTGCAGGTTTTTGGCCCAACAGATAATGTGAAGTCACGTATATGGCAATAGGGAATCACCATAGTCTTGGTCAGAGCCTGATGCCGGGAAGGAGGCAGGTCGGCCTATGGCCTCTCCATGCAGTGGTGTGGGCTGATAACCCCCTGCCCTGTGCTTGTACTGGGGGGCAGAGAGAGTCCAGCATTCTTGCCCGGTGTCCTGGAAAAAGGGACAATAACATGCCAGAGCATGTGGGTTAGATGCAGGCACAGAAATGGAGCCTTTTTTTGTGGAAGAAAACATCTCTGAAAAAGTGTCTGGGCAAATCAGCCCCTGTTTTTCCCTGAAAAGGACCTTCACTGTGACTCTGCTCTGTAAGGAAAGGCTGTGACGTGCAACCCTGTTGTGTGTCCCAATATATTTTGATTGCTGAAGTCTTAGAGCATCTCTGGAGCCCATCACTGAGGGATGTGAGATGATGCTAGCCATGCTGGAGGAGAGGGAGTCTTCTCGAGTAACTCTCCTCACCTACAAACCAGATTTCCAATTGTCCAGACTCCACCCATAGTCAATGGAGGGTGATCAGGAGCCCAAGAGACCATCCTTCAAACCAACTGCCTATTTTAGGTGGGAAGAAAGACCTTCCGAGGCGTGAGTCCCTTCACACTACCTACAGACGTGGCCTGGGGACAGCCAACCTTTGATGGCCAACGTTGGGTGAATGTCTCCCAGCCAGTATCAACCCACAGCATCAGCCCTGTTGAGTCAAGGCACAGACGGGAAGGAGCACCTTCAAACTGGGTTATGAACAAATGCCTCTCACTCGGAGGTTTCTGTGAATTTGTTACTAAACTAAGAAAATTTCAAAGCTGGTGAGGTGTTGAACATCTTCAGGAACAAGAGATATCTAAGGATGTAAGAAAGTGCAACTTGAATATCTTACACCTTGCCAGTGAGCCATGCTTAATGGGTCAGGCGGCAGAGGTGTAATGAAATCAATAGAGTTGGAGTGGAGATCTTTGCAGAGCCAACAACTGGCTTGTTTTGTTTTGTGTGGCATATTGTTGTTGCTGTTTTTTGGTTTTTCTTCTTTTTTTTTTTCTTTTTTTTCCCCATCCCTTCCCTGTAAGTTTTTTGTTTTCTTGTAAACGTTTCAGGTTTAATCCTTGGGAAGGCTGAGATTTGAAGGGTAGCTGCAGGAGAATTGAGGTCTATTAGGACATAAGGTATTTGGCATGATTTGTGCTAAGAAATATCTGTGAGAGTAGAAAATAGGAGCCATGTCCAATACACCAGGGAAGTAGCTGAGTCTTGCAGACAGGGCTGCAGGCTCCAGCTCTAACCCCAGCCTGACAATTGATATAGAAAAATCCTGTGACTGTCGTATTACAGCACTAACGAGGAACGCGCGTTCTCTTCTGATCAAAGTCTAAAACACAGCGTGCTCTCCGCTGCTCTGCCTCTGATCTGCAAATACATCGCTGGTTTTTATCACTCATTTTTTCTTTATCTGAGCAGAGCTGGTCTCAAGCACTACAACCTGATTGTCTCTGAGGAGGTTGCCAAAAGCATGTCAGGGATCATTAAATGTAATAATAAAGGAAGCAGGAGGAATCAAGTGGTTTGAGTAGGAAATCAGAGGGAATTCCTGGCTGAGGTTGCCAGTCCAGTGAAGGCTGGGACTTGCAGCTTGCCGTGAAAGGAGGAGGTCACAGCTCACGACTCCCAAGCCTCCTCAAATTAGTGATAAGTTAAATGGAAATGCCAGTATGTGTCCTCTTCCCCAACCCTCATTAAGAGTACATTTACATACATACATACATATCATCTGGAAGAACAAGTAGCATTTAAAGTAGAACTTCAAATCCCCACTTGGGCTGCAGGTTTGGCCACGCAAAAGTGTGTATTAGACTTTGTTACTTAGCCTGTGGCTTTGAATTTGTTAATGGTAAGGAGAGAAACGATGTCAGGTCAGTCCGCAGGAGAATGAACAGCAGCACAGCTACATTTGGTTTGGATGAATTAGAAAATAAGCAACAATATTCTCAGGCCAAAAAAGCTTCTGTTCAATTTGAAATGAATTTCATTTTGCATTCAAGAAATCTTGAGAATAATTTTTGAAGAAAAAGGAAAGACATTTTTAACTAAAAGTGGACTGTAATTAAACGCTTTGCTTTAAAATAACAAAACAGAGTGTTTGGGTTTTCTCTGTTGTCGAGCTTGCCAAATTATTGTGTTTAAAAAATGTATTACAGAGTGGTTTGCTCTGATTGAATTTCCACTGTGCTTCAAAACGTAACTCTGGCCAAAAAAAGTCCTTTAGCTCCAATCGAGATCAAATTAATCAAACCTTGTTTGCTACTGGCTTGTAGCTACCACATTAGCAAAGGGGATCTTCTCCAGTTAGAGAAATGGGGTTTTGATATGAATTCAAGGTTTTTATTGGTCTTGTAACAACTTTCATAAAAATAGGATAAAACCAGAATTTAAAAAAAAAAAAAAATCTAGGCAAGAATTGCTATTAAAGCGAAGCCATCCTTAGGCAGGTAGAGTTTCTCAAAGCTTTTTAGCTCCTCAGTCTCATTAAAGTGGATCTTGGCACCTACAATCCTCTCTAGATCTTGATGGAAATCCTCTTTGTTGTCTTTAAGTGTCCTTCTGTTTTAGCAATGGTGTTTGCATTTCCTGGCAGTCCCAAGGCCATCTCTGTTACGGCAGGAGGACTCAGAAGTGCCTGCTCCAGAAGTCTCTGCTTTATGAAAGGCTTTTCGTTGTATTTTACTCGTGTTTTTTTTTTTTTTTTTTTTTTTTTTTTTTTTTAAGTTGAAGCTGATCCGCGAGGAGCAGGAATTACGGAGCTTGGTTTCCTGCAGCTCTGTGTCTCGCAGCTGGATTATCGCGTGCCTAATAAGGTGTGAGCTCTGATTGAAAGATTTCCTGAGGTTGGGGCCTTTCAAATATCTCTCTCCCGTGTGCCTTTTCCAGCATCTAACAGCCTCGCTGAGCTCCAGCCACGACCCCTCTCCCAGCAAGGGCAGTAACTCAGTGTTTTCCCTCTGTCCAGCTGCCTACAGCCATCAAACTGAGCCAACTCCTAATGCTTTTGGGGCTGCTTCTGTCCGAGTTGATTGAAATGGACCCATGGATTTCAAAAGTTATTACTGGAGGGAGTCGAGTGACACACACGGATGGTGCGATTCCTTACGAATGACTGAAAAACTGAGTTTTGGGTTGAGATCAAACCTGGTGTACTCCATCCCAGAGGGATGCTGGAGCTCCCATGTAGAGTATAGCCTGGAGGAAAACAGTGAAGGAGTTTCAACTCTAATGGGTTTTAACCCACCGTATGGCAAACCTGGACTTAGTAGGTGAATATTTAGGACCAGGACAGGAAAGGTGGAGCCACGTGAAGGTGGCAGACCTACCTTAGGATAAGTGTTGTGAACAGCGTGGCTGTGGGGACTGCCCTGGCAGATGTCTAGTCCAGAGGCTGGAGTGATGGAAAGGCTGTCTGGGCAATCGGACGTGGGGCTCTCACCGTACAGGTGCACCGCAGCCTGCATGCAGCAGAGCAGGGGGAGATGATCCTACCGCAGCAAGGCTTAAAAAGACCCCACCAAAACCATGCATTTGGAATGTGATTTGCTATATGGGAAAGGAATTGCCCTGCGGGAGTGGTTTAAGCTTCAGGCAAATTGTGTGTTCTGAAGAGTTTGAGGAGTGCTTCATTCCTGCGGATAGTGATTTGAGAAAGACCATCAACATGAACTTGCCAACAGATTTATACCAGCCCAGGCTGTGCGTGTCCCATTTTACACACTGAAAAACACTCATTTTATATCAAGAATGCCTCAAAGCCAGCAGGATGCATCAAGGTTTTGGGTGTGTCTAAAACTGAGATGATATCTGAGTTCCAGGCAGGACCCAACTGGGGTGGGGTCATGTGTGATGTGGTCATGTCTCTACTGAAATAATTAATGACTGTTTTAATTTGTCATGGGGTTTTTGGATGCCTACTAGAAATAAATGGCTTGGAGTTCATTACCTGCCTTCATCTGTCTGCATCATTTTTCCTGAAACAAAGAAACTATAAAAACATTCCTGATCTCATTTCAAAACGTTAATGCTTACAAATAATTCTGTAAAGCAGAAGAGGAGACCATCAGGCCCTTGCTCTCTGCATGCTTTGAAATGCACATAGTGTCAGCCTAAAATTGTTCCCCTTGCATGCATCCTGCCCTGAACAGCTTCCCTTCTCCTCCAGATGATGAGGAGGGCTGACGGGAGGAAGGCCAGCGCTATCCCCTTTGTGTCTCAAGGAAAGTGGGTCTTGAAGCCAGCAAGTGGACGATGCCTCCTCCCTTTGCTAGCTACAGGGTCATTTTGCTCTTCAGCCAGAGCAGCCAGGGCTCCCTGGTGCTGCTGCTCCCCGCAGGTTTTGGGAGGCTGGCAGCACTGCGGTGCAGGCAGGGGAGGCAGGCAGCCACGCCAGAGCGCTGTCAGCAGCTGCCGGCATTCCCGTGGGGACCGTGGCACCTTGTGTGTTTTGACAGGGGACAGGCTGTTCTCCTGCTAATAGGCTGTTGGACATGGTGTTCGCTGCCTGGCGGGAGGAGAGGGTGGGAGTTTACAGACTCCAGGCACAGCTAAAGGTTAGGGATTTAGCGGTGGCACATCCATTCGGAGTGACAAGTGCAAGGATCGATACTCCCATGCATTATTGCTCCTGGGGGGCTGGAGGTCGGCTCGCACTGTCTCCCCTGCATGGGGCTGGTGCTGTCCTGCTGAGGCATGGGAGAGGCGGACTGGAAAATACAGCTTACAGAGACTCGAGGGTAGAGATATGCTGTTTGGCTGGCATCAGGGAAGGGGAGAGCTGGCTTTTTAGGCTGCGTGCCATCAGTACAGTTGCAGTTTGGGGACCCTCTCCAAACCAGAACCTGCCACCTTGGCGTCTGTGCTCGATCTGGGTTTGTTCCAGGAAGACGAGTTGGCTTCCAGCTTTTTTCATTTCAATTTATTTCTTACGTTTGTCTTTCCTGATGAGGGGAGGCAGAGAAGGAAAGAGGCTGGGTTGTTTGTTTATTTACGTGCACTGTTTTTGCTGCACAGTCCAGAATTGCAGAGCTTTAACTCCTTCAGTTTATGAGATAACTGAGAGGGGAAAAAATTATTAACACTTGCCAGCTACTACTCTGAAAATCCCAGACAAAAGTTCTCTGTGTGCCCTTCCTTGTATAGATCCACAAGGATGCAGGTTTTAACTAGGTGATTCCAGTACACAGGCAGTGCCGTTGCAACAGTGATCCCAAAGCAAGCCCGATGCTGGTAGGGAAATATGCCCCCGAGCGCTTCGTCCCGACCCCATCCATGAAGGGAGCAGTTATACCAGGCTGTGAATCATCCTGCAGCGATGATGGACCCAAACCGAGGGATGCAGAACCAGGCGGACACAGCCCCATTAGGAAACTCCACGTAAAGTGTTGCGGTTGGGTTGCCACGCCGGTAAGCCCATTAAAATCCTTGCTAGGGGAGCAGAAGAGCTTGCGTTTGTATGTGTCGCCTTCAGGCTAAGATAAATAATAATAATGAGGACAATGAGTGATTTAGAGGATTTTACCAGCATAATTAATGCTGATTTATATCGCAGGGTAGCAGAGAGACAGGCTGTGATAGAATGAGTGGGTGAAGTTTCTGAATGAGACAGGGAAGGGGATGACAGTGGGGAGTGAAAAATGAAATGTGCTTGCTAAGAAAAGCAAGCGGAGTTGGCTCGAGCACTGCGTGGAGCAAAGCAGGTGACATAAATAATACCAGCCTATCTGCCATTCCCCTTAACAGGGATCACTCACTCCGTAATTAGATGGAGTTATTAGTGTCTTCGGTTGCTCTGTGAGGGGATATAGGGTTCTGTAAGACAGAAAATAAGAGCATCTCGTCATCCGATGGAGCCAATTAAATGGCAGTGAGAGAGAAAACGAGTTTAGTCTAGGTAAAAAAATGACTGCGTGAGTTATATGACTTTCAGGGTGGGCTTCATAGGATCCAAATTAAACCACCTAACCTCTGGCTGGAGAACTTGTTCCTCAGACCTTGATCCAGTCAGCAGCTCTGCTGGGAGGACCCTTCCCACCCGCGGGGACCTGCTGGAGTCACCAGGGCTCCCTGGGATCCTCTCTGGTGTCCCAGGGGAGCCAGGCAGCCCTGCAACTGCTTGCTTTTACCATGTCCCCAGCTGAGAGGTCCCGATCCCAAAGTCCTCCTTTACAGTCAGGTCTAGCACAGATGGCCCAGCTGATCACACAAAGAGTGTGAAGAAGGTGATGGGGCTCCCTGGGCTGATTCTGCCGCAGTGTGGCCATGGGATCTTGGCCATTGACTGCAGCATTGACTGCAATTCATTGGCTATGAATTCAAGATGTTGCTGACCAGCATCAGCAATGACATGGTGTGTACCAGAGAGGTGAAGCGAAGCTGTCACCCTGCTCACTGGGCTGTCAAGGAAAAGGGGATCGTTTCTGTGACATGGTGCCAATGCCTGCTCCTTGGAGCAGTGGGAGCTTCAGCACATCTGAAAATAACAGTTGGTTTTTTCTTTTTTTTTAATGTGAACTTCATCTGGCAACAACCCCATTATGGAAACAACAGGTTGGATCAATGCAGAAGTATCTCCCAAACTCCCTCTACTGGGAGGCAGGGCAGTCAGAAATCGATGGGGAGCTTATTGGCCTGTGCAGCTGGCTGCCTGGAAGTAATCCCTGTAATGAGCTGCCCCATTTCCTTGAGATGGATTGCAGCGTGGCTTTGGGGAGCTGGATGCTCGAGGAGCGCTCTGCCGGTCACCCAGGACATTCCACCCGTGTGGGTAATGGCCCATTGGCTCGCAGGCTCTGGTTCCCTGCCTGGCTCTGTTTATCCTTCTGCCATGCACAGCACCACCAGCCAGCAGCTTGGCCCTGACTCCTCTCCCAGTGTTGCCCTCCACCCCAACACTGCCACCCAAGTGATGGCTTCAGAGGCTTCCTGATGGCTGCTGCGCATCCTCTGAGATGTACAGCCTTGCTGAGGGTTGCATGTACAGATATTGCCATGACACAGGGGCTGATTCTTCCTCCAGACCCAAGGTAGCAGCTACGACCTGACTCGAGGGATGCCCTTCATCTGTCTGCTTCATACAGCATACAAGTGGACCAAGGAGGTTCTCTGACTCTCAGGGACTCAGTTTGAAAAAGTAATTTAACTAAAATGCACTGGGACCAGGGACTTATGCAGGACAAAGCAGACAGGGAGGGCTAGGGAGGTGGTAAGCTGGAAGGACATTAAATACAAGAAAAACAACAAACCAGCTTTGGGACTGCTAAAATATTGATTGCGTTCTTCAAGCAGAGCATAACATATCCCTGCTCCTGCTGTGCTGCCTGTGTTTAATGTCCTGATCCTCCCTCCACCCTTTTCTGCTAACATTGGGCAAGATGAGTCCAGGTCTGTTTACATCACTTTAAAGAGGCAACAGTTCAGTGTTTCACAGTCTTTGCCCAGGAAAAGAGGGATTTTACCTCCCTGCAAGGCTCAGAGCTGCTGGTTTGCGACGAATTTCCTTCAACGCATGCTCCCAGGGCTGAGGGAGACATTGTGCCTGCAAGCCTAGGGACGACTCCTTCATCACCTTCCCGCTCCTTGCCCAGACTGTTGCATTTTTGTCCCTCCTGCACCCCAGGCAGGTAGCTGTGGGTACACTGGGCTCTGCATCCCTGGTCCCGGCCATGCCAGCCCCCATGTCTCCCATCGCAGCCATGCGCAGTGATGCTGGGGAGATGGCCAGTGGGCCCACAGCCACATGAGTGGCTGAGCAAACTCCCCACCACTCCGGAGCAGCTGCACTGGTCTCCCTCCCCCACCTAGGAGTCCAAAAAGACACCATGACTCACTCCTTTTCCACAGGCAGCGTTGCCAACTCTTGAAATACTTGGTGTTTTTCTTAGAGCCCTGGCTCCTGAAGCCATGTAATTACTTGAGCTTTCATTTTCTTTAAATAAAGCCCATTTGTAACACTCATATTTGCAAAGAATAGCCGGAAAGTGTGACCTCTTTCGAGCTCAGAAGCCACATAGTGAAAACCCCACCTTTATTCTTTCTTATTCTTTCTTTTTCTAATTTTCTTTCAAGTCGTGGTTTTTACAGTCTTCTCTTGCAGACTGGGGCTGTTGGGAGTCTTCTTTCATTACCCCTTGAGTCTTGCAATGTTGCAAATGATCTTGAGTTTGTGCCTTGCTGGTGGTGTTGACATCGCAGGTCCATTGGCTTCAAGAGTTTGTTTTCGATATTTTTCTGCCTGGTGACACGCAGTTTTGTGCAAGGTAAGTAAAGTAAGGTAAGTAAAAAGGTAGCAAATCCCAACCTACACAAGAACCCGTTGCTGGTATGACTTGTCTTGTCTCTGCATGTCCTGGATCCATCCCTTGTTTTGAATTCCATCAGAAAACCCTGAGTTTACGCTGGTCAAATTTAATTGTCTCCCAGAAGAGCCCAAGTTCTTTACAAGCTCCATTCTGCTGAGCGATGCTGCATTTCATGTGCCCAGGCAAACCACAATCCCACGCTGCGTCGGTCCCTACGCAGCAAATGTTCTGGTCCCAACTTTGAAATCTCTTGCCCAGTTTGTTTGCCCGCTCCTTTTAACCCCACATAGCAGAGTTGAAGACGCCGTTTCTTCCTCCCTGCCCACAGGTGCCATGAGGGTAAAAGTCACAAACAAACCTTGTGCTTTCTGGCCCAGGAAGCGCTCCAAGTCGTCCTGGGCTCTGTGCAGCTATGGACAGCACAAGTATGGCTCTGGACTTTGTGATCCAAGAGTATGACATGTCTTTTAAGCTTAGAGGCAAAACAGAACTGCTTTCCTTGGGTGATTCAGTCCACCCCAGCAGCAGACATACCTCAGGTGGGAATGGATGAACAACGTGCTAGAGGAGTTGCCCTTTTCCCCTTGATTTTGAAGGTATCTGGACAGCTAGTTGTCTATCCTCCAGCTTTTTTTAGCACTAGGTGAGATGAAGAAGCTCATTTGATGCTGCCATGCTGGGATATGCTCCGGAGAAGCGGCGTTACCTGGTGAGGAGGAAGGAACCCTGCTGGTCCCACCCATCAGCATCAGGGATGTGTGCAGGATGGAGATGCTACAAAATGATCCAATCCCGGGCAAGACTCCAGCTGAAGTTTTTGTTTTACGGGACATCAGAGATTGCAGCCACGAGACACAACGGCACAGAAAACCAGCCTCTGCAGCTGAAGGAACAACGCTGTGTTTTTCCTTGCTCTGTTCATGAGCTTTGAAAATTTTTCTTCTGTCCTCAACCAAAATGGCAGCCAGCGTGCATGGGCAGGGGACCAGGGAATTGCCTTTTGAAGTAATCCACTTATTTTAACAACAAACACCAGGGATCTCCAGCAAGCTAGAAGCTCGCTATTAAAAGTAATGCAGAGACATTCCAAAACACATGCTTTCTGGAGGGGGCGGCAGTGAGCCTTTTTAGCAACATCAATCAATGCACTGGCCAAAGTCACACATTCAAATCGAGACCTACAAAATATGGAAAAGTTTAAATAATCCTTGGAAGCAATCCAGGAATTGGTCATTCAGTCTGCAGGACCTTTTATGAATAACACTGTAACACAAGCCTGTAATGGAAGCACCAAGATCCAGCCCATTGGTTTTCCAGTCAGTGTTTCCCGTTCCAAGATGAATGACTTGGATTTTGGGGAGGGAAAGTAGCAGAACTGGTTTGTCTCCTGGCTGGGAGAGTTTGGCTTTGAAGACCTCAGCTTGCAGGAGCAGGCAGCAATGTGAACTTCCGCAGCTTGAGGTTTCTCTTGGCCTGGGTGTCCTTTCTATTCCCTATTACTTACACCTCTATTACATAGGCAGGAAGTTGCCTTCATTCTACTGCAGGAGATGCTCTGTTCCATCCGCTGGAGACCTGATTGCCATGCAGTAGCCAAAGCCTTGGAGATCCTGTAGACCTGCACATTTTTCTTTGGCTCTCTCATCTTTCTTCTCTCTCTCTCATCCATGCTGACATCTGAAGTTTTTCATTCCTGAGGCTGTGGAACAGAGGAAGAGGAGTAATTTCACTGCAAAGGCCACCAAAGTGGCCTCCCCCTAGCATAGGTGTCTTTTCTGTAGCTCCGTGACCCCGCTTTCCCAACGGCAGCAGGCAGTGGATAGCAGAAGAGAGAGGGACTCACCATAGTGAGAGCTGCTCCTCTGTTTTTAATTAAAGCTGACTCACTTCAGATCTTCATAGCAAAAACCCCCAGAGTTTCCTCACTTCTGTTTTCCCTGTTCCCCAGCAGCAACCTTAAGCAGAATCCCCTTTGCCACTGCTAAAAGAAGGATGAAGAAATAGATGTGGGAGGTTGTGTTTCCCAACCATCTTACGAGTCAAAATTCTCTGGAAAGAACGGGAGAGGGTGGCTGGGAGCAGAAAGCACAGGCGGAGGGTGTATTGCTGTGTTATAAAGTGCAACGGGCAGCCTTTGGCACAGCAGAGCATCCTGCATCAGAACATCTCCAAACTGGCATCTGGCAGCTGCTGCGCGGGGTCTCTCGATGACCCCAGACATTGGGTCATAAGCACATCTTCCTCCCACCATGAGGGCACCAATGGAACACATTAATGCATCTTCCTTCTTGATGTTTGGAAAAAAAATGAGGAGCTTTAATACAGGTATGCATTCACTGACCTGCGATTCATGCTGAAGCAGTCAAGCACCTTCCACTTGGTTTTTATGTGGTTTTAAATGTTTTTTAGAAGTATCTGTTTATTACAGCTCAATAAAGTTTTATTTTGTGAAAAACCATGATTGGTTTCCTCTGCTTTAAACAACAAACAGTCAACCTCCCCAGCTAGCACCTCCTCCTCGATTCATAAAAATGTGTTAACAATTCATTTAAAATTCATATACAAGCCAAGCACAGTTTATTCATGAAGTTACACAAATTAATACAAAGCAGCACACTGCCTAGGCCTGGCATAAAGTCAAAGCGTGCTCTGAAGGCCTCCCTCTGCTCTACAATACATCAATGTGTTCTTGGAAACTGCCCTCACGTCTGGCGGTTCGGCAATCAGCAGATAGCATTTCGAGTTTCCCCCTCCCCTGCATGCTTCACTCTACACGCCTGATGGAAACACGAAGCAGAGCAACGATTAAAGTCTCAGGCTGTACGAGACTTTGTGCACCTTCAAAGTCTGGTCGTCCTCTAAAAAGTGCATTTGAGAGTTGTCTTCGACATGCCACGGTGATTGCTACGTTTTTCCTTTCTGCTGCTGTGCCCAGAACAGAGTGTTGTGAGCTTGGGAAACAGAGGTGGTTTGATGGCCAGGGGTGGTAACCAGCTTTGTGAGTCTATTGGTTGGGAAGGAGAGCTCCAAGGGAAGACCTCTGCTCTGATGTTCATCTAGAACAGGTACAAGTGACACATCCTGAGCAATTCACAGGTACGTGTGTAACAGTGAAAAACTACTTTTTTCCCATGTGGTGTCAAGGGCGGAGATGGCACATCTGTCCCATCTGTCACCATTCAGCAAATCCTCCACATCAGATCCTTCGGTTGGCCCCTCCACCACCCTGACTTGCAGGTGTGGGCAGTGGGACGTGCTCAGGTCCTTGCTGCTCTTGGAAGATGTTTCCTTAGTGTGGAACTAAGGAAGATGGTTCCTTAGTTCCACTGGTGAGGCCGCACCTCGAGTACTGTGTTCAGTTTTGGGCCCCTCACCACAAGAAGGACACTGAGGTGCTGGAGCATGTCCAGAGAAGGGCAACAAAGCTGGTGAAGGGTCTAGAAAACAAGTCTTATGAGGAGCGGCTGAGAGAACTGGGGCTGTTTAGCTTGGAGAAGAGGAGGCTGAGGGGAGACCTTATCGCTCTCTACAACTACCTGAAGGGAGGTTGTAGTGAAGCGGGTGTTGGACTCTTCTCCCAAGAAACTAGTGATAGAACGAGAGGAAATGGCCTCAAGTTGCATCAGGGGAGGTTTAGATTGGACATCAGGAAGAATTTCTTTACCGAAAGAGTGGTTAGGCATTGGAACAGGCTGCCCAGAGAGGTGGTGGAGTCGTCAACCCTGGAGGCGTTCAAAAAAGGTGTAGACGTGGCACTCCAGGGCCTAGTTTAGGAGTCATGGTGCTGTTGGTTGATGGTTGGACTTGATGATCTTAGAGGTCTTTTCCAACCTTAATGATTCTATGATTCTATGATTTTTCCAACCCTGACCCGGGGTCCCTTGAGGTTGTCCCACCAGCCTCTCCCCTGCCACAGCAGACGCCACAGCAGGAGTAGGTACAAGTTGGTCATCTTGAGGCACTAATTGGCCTTAATTGACCTGACCAGCCTCACCTGGGGCCTCCACCCATCCCTCCTCTTCCTATGGCCCTGAAGCTCTATTTAAGGGTGGCCCTGAGCTTTTGTTCCTTCTCTGGGCTATGTTTTAGGTGTGCTTGGTGTCTCCCTGGCCTCCTGGATGGACTGTGGACATATGCTGTAGGTAGCATGTCTCCTGCTCTGCCTCTGGGATGAACCTGAGCCATCTGCTGTAGGTAGTTTATCTCTAACCCTATCTCCTGCATGAACTTCAGACCTGTAAGTAATTTGTCTCTTGTCCTGGCTGGACCTGGGACCTCTACTGCAGGTAGTCTGTCTCCATTCCTGTCTTCTGGCTAGACCCCTTGCCTCCAGTCCTGTCTCTAGCTTTGTCTTCTGCTCTGGGTGGACGCTGAACCCGATTCATCACTTGCTTTGTCTGAGACTGTCAATGGTACGCGCTGTGTTCAGACCCTGCAGAACAGCACCCCACTGGTGAGGGCATTGCTTGAGCCGGGGTCACCCTCAGCTCCCAGATTGTCCGTCCACATGGGGCAGCCCTGTTCTTGGTGTTCCCCAGCAGGCTCGCCTCCTGCAGCTGAGGTCACCCAGAGCAGCATATCACCTTGGCTGGGCTTTCAGGTGCCCGCTATAGTCACTGGAGAAGGATGGGCAGCTCCAGAGGGCTGGTCAATCCATCCAAAGAAAGGTGAGCAAGAAATATAGGAGCTCTGTTTCCATTGGCAGTAAATGGAGGTTAACCTCATGTTAGACTGCGCTCCTGTGCCTTGAACCATGCTAATGAGTAAAAATAGTTTCACCCCAAATGCCAGAGGTAGCAACCCTTGGCTGCTGTCCTTGCTGTCCTCTCCTTCATGGTACCTCTGCTTCCGTAGCTGTATGCTTAGCTCTGGCTGATGTCAGTGTCCTTGCTGCAGAAGAGTCTGGGTCCTGAGCCATAAAGCATCTGGGCTTCTACTAATGAGGCTGGAAAAAGGCACACCACCACATCTGCTCATGCTGCCATCCTCAGCAGCGCTGCAGGAGCTGGGGTGCCTGTGCAATGCTGGCAGCTGCAGGCTGGGCGGAGGGATGAGAAGCTTTTTGGTCTAGATGGTATTTAAGAGTACATAGTTCTGAAATGCCTTCACCCAATGGGTAATGTCTCAGTAATGCATGAAAAGAGCCTTTGCACAAGAGGACAAAACCAAAACAAGACTGTGTGATACCACACTGTCTGTCTGGAGGAAGCTGGGATTTTGGCTTGTTGGACTGTTCAGGTCAAGCATGCAAAAATGATTCTGAAAGAGTCGAAATGTTTTCAGAACAAATTTTGTATTTGAGATGCTGAGATCTTGCTGAACAAAGTACTGGGAAACAGGTATTTCTACTCAAGAGTTTCCTTGTATCGAAGAAAACCAAAATTATTCATTCTTTAACTTGTTTCATTGTTTTACTTTTCAGCTGGCCAAAATAAATGCTGCCACTTTCCAGGATTGCTAGTGTGAAGGTCAGTTGGTAGCACTGCTCTTAAGGCAAAGCAAACACAAAATGTGGCTGGGCTTGCTCCTTTCTGTGCCCTTGCGATGTCACCCGACTTGTGCAGAGGGTTTCCTGTGAGTTTGTGCTTGGACACCACTATCAACTGCCTTTCACTGGAGGCATGCAGTGTGGGCATCACAGCTCCTTGACATCAGCTTTCCCTTCACGAGGGCTGGAATGATGCAATTTTAACATTACAACAGTGATGCTTTTGCGGGGAAAATGATACAGTTAGATATTTTGACTAGTATTTGGAGCTAGATTCTCTATGGTAGCATCCAGCATTGCTCTGCTGATCTGCAGTCTAGACTGATTTATGGCAATGATTTGATCTACTGAGTAAGTGTGTGCATTTGTTTAAATACCTGTTCAGCTCCATTCCCCCTCTTTCTTCCTTTCCAGCAAGAGACAAGCCAAGAAAGTCAATGCTGAAAGGCTACTTTGTAAGGGAAGCCTGGGGTTTCTCCCCCTTACTGCCTTGTCAGCACAGCACCTGCTCCTGCACCTGAGCAAAGCCCTGAAGTTGTCTTGTTTGTCAGCAAGGGGAGGGAGGGCTGGGACACATCGATTGTCCTCAGTAGAAGGAACCTGGAAGTGGCAGGAAGGAAAGTGTGAGGCCAGGTGGGACTTCAGAAAACAGTCCTTGCTCCCACCACCTGTGTCCTTCTGAGCAGGGAGTGCTCAGGTCCACAGAGAAGCTCAAGTGTTGCTTGATGTTATCAATAAATTGTCAGCCTGAATTTCTCTGCATTGCTGAGGGTCACCGGCTGCAGTGTTGGAGGCATCTTCCCTGGGGAGGGTGTGGAGCAGCTAGTGAGGAGGGTCCTGTATGTGCAGCACGGCCACCTGGGCTGAGAGCATCGGCTGTCCTGCCTGGAGGGACAGAGGTGTGGATGTTTGTGGCTCTCTGAACTCTAGCCTCTTCTACAGGGACCCTGTGAGATCTGTGACTGACAGCATCAAATATCCAGCATGCTTGCTCCTTTTTTTTTTTCCCCCTCTGCTGGCCTCTTATCTAAAGTGCTTTCTCCTGCCTCCAGCAGCTGAGTTTCATCACACCGGGGAGGTCCAGCAGCCTGTAACCCCTTGGTAAAATCCACTGCTCTCAGAGCATGTTGAGTTGGCCACAAAATGCCGCAGTCACTTTTTGGCTCTGAGCTCAGATCCCTCTTCCCCAACCCTCAGAGGAGTAGCCAGGGTGGCTGAGTTGTGCCTAGATGCTATTTTGTGGTGCAATTTCCCCAGGGCTACCAAGATGGGAGGGAACGATCCTTTCTGAGGTGCTTGGTCTTGCCTGCGGTGAAATACAGTTGGAGTTTGGCCCTAACTCTGAATCAGCTGCAAACCCAAGGGAAATCCTTGGCACCAGCTTCAAAAGCTTCTGGGCAAGGCAGGACCTGAGCACGGCTTGGCTTGGCTTGTTTGCTGGAGAGCAGACCTATACTGGAAAGTCCCTGTGGGAACATTTAGATAGTTTCAAGCAAGATAAATCTACTACACGTAGGAGAGATGTGGGAATGAGGAGGTAGACGTTTCATCAGCTTTGGCTGAGTAAAAAAAAATAGGGGTTTAGCCTAGCTGTTTTCAATCTTTTTCTGAGTTGCAGGTTCCCCTCCAAATTCCCCATGAGCCCTGCACAGGCATTTTAAAGCTCCTGCTTATAGACTTGCTTTCCCTAGGTATCTCTCATGGATCCCTTCGTAGCAGTCCATGGCTCTGGGGGGGTCTGATAATCATTGACTGAAAACTTTGCTGTGCAGGATGGCATGGTAAAGGCCATACCTCTGCTCTGCCTGAGCCGTGTTGCTCTGCCGTTGCTGATATGCACCTGCGACCTTCAACGCTAGCAGTGTGTGTCTCTAAAAAAGCTGAAGTTGAGGACATTGTGTTGAGGACTGCTCGTTTTCCGGGTTCATTACAAAATCTGTTTGCGAAGTCAATAGTTGGTAACTGGGAGTTGTATTTGCTGAGGTCAGATGAGAGTGTATTCGACATCTTTTCATTCTTTTACAGCGGATAGGCTGGGAAATACTGTGGTGATGGAGCAGAGTCCCAGTTCCCTGTTTGCCAAAGCTGGTACGAGTCCAGAACCGCACTCCAAGGTAAGAAATGACGTGCCGTGTGTCTTGGCAAACTGTAGCTCTCTGTTAAGATAGATATGAGTGCCCTTTATAGTCGATGGAGTGATGCGGTGGGGATCTATCTCCCTGTAGATCTACTGTCTGTTGATGGCAGAAGACGGCCACGCGGTCAGCATAGATGAGACACTTCACTGCAGATGGTTAAGCTTAAGCAAAATGCATCTATATTACACTCTCTTGAATTAAATTCCCAATTGTTTTGGGAACCTATTATATAGAGGAAAAAGTAGATCACATTTCACCAGACAATGCCTGAGCTGAAAAACTGGAGCTGGTTTTATAGAAGACACAGTTGATTTTTCTCCCAACACTTGTTCTTTTTTTGCAGGAGAGGGAGGGAAATCCTTGCAGATTATGGCCCTCGATGGAGAAAGGGAGCGTGGGTGAAGGCAGAACGAGAGAAGACGGTCACTCCTGTGGTCGGCAGCAGTAGGAGAGGGCACCGAGAGCTGCTGCTGCTCCTCCTCCCAGGCTAAGAGCCGCAGCTGAACCCTGGGAGAAAGGTTGGGAGTACACAGGTAACTGATGATCTCCAGGGTAAACACTTCACATCTGCTGGTTTCCAGCTGAACATGTGGTACCCAAGTTGCTTTTGGTTTTGGGTTTTTCTGAGGGGTCTGATGTCAACTCAGGACTGGGAGAAGAGAAGCAGGAAAAAAGGTAGTGCTAGAGCTGAAAATTCAGGGAACAGTTAAGTTGAAGGTAAGTGTTGCTCCAGGATGAGCAAGAAAAGAAAGAGAAATTCAAGTGAGAGGATGGCAGGGGCCTGGCTGGTATGAAGAATGATTCTGACTCATCAGAAAAAAAAATGAAGGATTGTTTTTACCTCTGATCCCATGCTGAATTGGGAAAAAGCCAGTATCCAAGAATTTCTGCATATTCAATTCCAAAAGGAAAAAAACCTCTTAGAGTAGTCAACAAATTCCATTTTGGTAGCAAAGTTGATTTGTTTTGAGTTGAATGTAGAAAATGAATGTCAAGGAAAAGTCATTTCAAAGCAAGAAAGTCCATCCTTTTCATCGGGGAAAATGTCAAAAGGGCACGCTGACATTTACATTTTTTTCTCTCTCCACTTTGTTCCTGAACAAAAATTTGCCAAAGCCAACAGGGTGTTGTTTTCTGATGGAAATCTGTTTTGACAAAAATTTTCCAACCAGCTCCACTAGCTACGCACAAACATTTCCACTCTCTATTCCAATCTGGATTTGGCAGGGAGTGGGGGCAAGCATGAAGAGGGGCTATTCTTTTCAGTACCCATCAGTGATGTATCGCCCTGTCAAAGGACCCATACTGCTAAAAGCATCCTACTTCCAGGGAGATCTCAGACCAAGGTTCACTCTGGCTGACTGGCTGACCTGGACAGGCATTAAAGCACTCCCTTAATGTAAAATGCTCACATGTGAGTTGAATTAGGGCTGGACAGCTGCTGACCCAAAGTTAGGTCCCAGTTACACTTCAAATGGGATGGGATCCCAGTGTTTCTTCTGAATCTATTTACTACTGCCCCTAGCAATAGAGGATCTCTTGGTGTGTGTATCATGCTTGGGACTGGTTTGGAAGTTCATCTAGTCTTTGTTCAAGCTGTAGCCCATAAGCATCTTTTATCTGGCAACACGGACTGGGATACCACCAGGAGGAAGGTCCTCAGAGCTTTTTGTTCAGCTGGGCTGAAGTGCAGTCGTAGCTCACCTGAATGGGCCAACATAGGTAATGCATGCCACTTCTGCCTTTTGGGGGGGGTGTTCTGCCAAGTTACAGGTCTATCTTACAGGTTTTTTTTCTTTATGATGCAGTTCCTGGATCACTGTAGAGATACCCAATGAAGACAGGAATCTTTCTGGCTCTAGCTGAAGGCAAGGTAAGTGTCTGCTTCAGCTGTTTGTGCTTTTTCTACTGTCCTTGCAAAAGACTGGCACCTCTAGAGATGGCTAAGGAGGTGGAAAGGTTCTTCTTGAGTTGATCCATCTTATTATGGTTAGAGTAAACATTAGCTTAGACTAGACATCACTTTTAGATTGCCAATGTTAAGTGGGATTAATTCCACTCCAAACACCTTGCAGAAATGTGTTACAGTGGATATACAAGGGTGAGCATGCGTAGTTCTCTGGAGGAGACCAAGGCATGGGCTGCTAGAAGATTTTTGGGGAGGAGGGAACAGATTCACACAACTCTGCATTTCTGGGTGACATCATCAGCTTGTCTTTAAGGAGGGAACATCCTTGATGACCACAGGCTACAGATCTCAGCCAGCTCCTACCTGCTGACAAGGTGCTGCTGAGATGTGTGACAACTGCAGATGGCTATCAGCTCCTGGAGGTTGCTTGTCTATGCTCTCCTTTCCCTTCGTCTCACCGAGTGGCACCAAGGGGTAGTGACGGCTGGAACACCACCTGACCAGACAACAAAAATACTCGCGAAAATGCAAAGGGAGATTTTCAGAATTCTTTTTTCTTTGTTTCTTTTATGACCAGCTCAGGTGTGTGGTAGTTTTGATGCTACACCATTTCCCCACTGGCTGAGCTGTTCCTTGGTGTTATTCATTTGGCCAAAAGCTCCAATGGCCAAGTTTAAGTCTTCCTGCAGAACATGATTGCTTCCCCTGTCCAGTCACCCTGCTTTAAATATGCATCTGAGCTCCCATGGCTCACTAGCTGAGCTTGTGGTGGTGGTGTGACCCTGTTTGCTGATAGCTGTCTTAGCCTGGACCATGTGCTTCAATGCCAAACAGTGTCAGCTGCTCCTCTGTGTGCACAGGACCTGAGATGCAGAGTAGGGAGCTTGACTTATGGCCAGGTGTGAGAACACATCTATTCACCCCAAAATCTACAGTGCCAGTTAGTTCTGCTTCTCCTCTCCCTAGTGTATCAGCTGGGTTGGAGGCAAGAGTTGGTCATCTTCTCTGTGTCATGGCTACAGAAACATTTGATATATTTAGCCTGTTCTCATGTAGCTCTTCTCAAACCATTAGCCTGGGAATTGGGCATCCCAAATAATACTTTGTAGCTATCCGTGAGCTCCAGTTACCTGCTTATCTTCGGATATTTACAGACAAAAAAAAGCATATTCTTCCTGTAATTCATCTGTATAACACTTCAGTGCATGTGAAGGAAGAGTTTTGCAAGTCTCTCTCATTATCTTGTGGGATGGTGTCGGAGGGAACCATCCTCCTGGGGACTGAGAAGAGGGCCCAAGCCATGCTGGCAGCCTCTTTCCAGTGCCTCCCCTGGAGAAGGACAGCCCGACTTGTACTTCAGCTCCGAACAGAGGGGGCTTGCAAAAAAAAAATCTGAGCACAAGTGCTTGGATGTTACCAGCAGAAAAAAAGCCACAGCGGCAATAAAATTAATTTCCTTCTCTAATATATACAAGACTTTCTCCAAGAGAATTATGACCCAAGCTGATCAAAGTCTGTAAGTGGTACTTATGCTATCAGTTTCACCCCCTTAATGCCCTCCTGTCAAAACAAAATCCCTTCGAAAGGCTTTGAGGAAAATCACATGAGCATAATGGCTTTCAAAAAAATGGCCCTAAGTACTCAGTAACATATACAGAAAAGACTATTAGATCGGCTGGTGTAATTGTACTTATATTCAAATGTAAACATTCTTATATGAGCAAGTTACTGCTTACCCACAGAGCAGAGCACAGGCAAATCGGGCCGAAAATGCTTGGGTTATCAAGAGAAAGGAGGGGAGGGGTTGGCAGCGGTGGGAACTTTGCCCTAAGACAGGATGGTGACTTTAGGCAGAATTAGATAAAAGGAGGAGGGAAGGGGCGGGGGAAGGATGGGGCTTATTAAGGAACCATTTTCAGATATACAGAGAGAAGATGAAATTCAGGCAGGGTACCATTGTACTGCCGTGTTGCTCTCCGGTAGAAGTCAGAGACATCAAACTATCTGATCCTTTATCTGCTGTAATGTGTTTGTTTGAACATGTTCTCGGTGGATTTAGCGCTGCTCTGACAGCTCTGGGAACCGGAGTCCTTGGTGTATTCCCAGAGTAGATGCACCAGGCAGTGCTGCGTCTGGAGCGAGGGGTGATGGGGAGGCTCCGTCTGCTCAGACCAGGCCATAACCATTCAAACGTGGGAGGTACAATAGAGATGATATCGCAAATGCTCAGTTCTCAGTACCATGAGCACTGGGAGGCTGCACAGACTCGGCTCCTGTTAAGACCTGCTTTCTACCTTTTGAGGATTTGTTAATAGACCCATAGGGAAGCCCATACTTTGGCCCTCAGCACCTTCACAGGGGTACCCCATCACCCTCTGGAGTGATGACAGTCACAGTGCTTGCTCCATGTGCAGCTCCCGTTGCCCCAGCCTTCTGCAGGCGCCTCCTGATATGGTGCTGAGCGCTCCTGATACAAGCTCTGCCCTCTTCCCATCACTATGGGAAGATAATCACTAATGGGGCTTAGCAACCATGACATGGTAGAGTTCTCGATTCTAGGTGGAGTCAAGAGGTGGGGGGCAGCAAAACCGCCACAATGGACTTTCGGAGGGCAGACTTTGGCCTGTTCAGGACACTGGT
>WAAD01027714.1:146569-168438 GCA_013389945.1 Fregata magnificens
GAAAACAAGTCTTATGAGGAGCAGCTGAGAGAACTGGGGCTGTTTAGCTTGGAGAAGAGGAGGCTGAGGGGAGACCTTATCGCTCTCTACAACTACCTGAAAGGAGGTCATAGTGAAGCGGGTGTTGGACTCTTCTCCCAAGAAACTAGTGATAGGACGAGAGGAAATGGCCTCAAGTTGCGTCAGGGGAGGTTTAGACTGGACATCAGGAAGAATTTCTTTACCGAAAGAGTGGTTAGGCATTGGAACAGGCTGCCCAGAGAGGTGGTGGAGTCGTCAACCCTGGAGGCGTTCAAAAAAGGTGTAGACGTGGCACTCCAGGGCCTAGTTTAGGAGTCATGGTGGTGTTGGTTGATGGTTGGACTTGATGATCTTAGAGGTCTTTTCCAACCTTAATGATTCTATGATTCTATTTGGGAATGTATCAGCTCTTCAGGTCTCCTTTGCTAGGAGCAGCAATGCCCCACGTATGTTCAATAGCTGGGAAAGGATGAACAGCATCAGTGGGTTCAGAGTCTGGATGGTCTTAAATGGGGGCTGCGTTTGGAGAGATACTGATGTTATGGCAGCAAAGCTGAGCATCATTGGTGGTTTGGATGCTTCTGAGTGGAAAAGCTGCTTCTGAAGGTCAATGCCATTTCTGTTTCATCCTGCGCAAAGCAAAAGCAGGCGCAGTGTCTAGCAAAGAGTCCAGTACTCATTTCTTCATTCCTTGCTTTCCCCAAATCCTCCTCCCTTTTGCATTGCTCCCCTCTCTCAGGCTGAGACCAAAAGGTACTTCCTTGGAGTCTCCTTTCTCTTTCCCATGGGTTTCCACCCTTTCTTTGTGCCCTGCAGACCATACAACCTCTTTGCCACATGACTTTTCTGCCTGGGGACGCCAGCTCAGTCTACCAAAAAGTGGGATCAGGCCAGCTGGGCAAAGGACTTTTTTTGACAAAAGCCTGAAATATTTCAAAGGCTTTCTAAAAAACCCCCAAACAACAACAACAAACCCATACAGTTTCTATTATTTTTTTTTTCTGGTGAGTTGGAAACAAATCTTCCCTGACCATCCTTCTCTTGTGCTGGGGCAGAGACAAAGTCTGCTGGAGTCAATGAAAAGATATTCATAGATTGGGCTCGTCCAGATTCCTAACATCTCATAGAGGTATTTCCCTATCTGTCCTTCTTTCCTGGACTTACTGTCTTGCTCTCCCTTTGGAGGAAATTCCTTTCCTGGTGATAACCATGTCTCTAGCTCATATTTCCTCTTTCTTGTTGACAGTTTTAAACCAACAGATTTATGAACTTTGAAGTAATAGAAATATTTAAGACATACCTACTCTTTCCCTTATCTAGAACAGGCTGGGATTATTCTTTTTCTAGACACTACACTTGTAAAGGGAGACATTTGCCTTTCAACCCATCTTCTGGAAAGCCAACCCTAGTTTGCTTAATGAGGACTTTGGTAACCTCTGATTATTCATGTATAGCACCAAGTATTATTACCAGTTTCTTCCCAGTGGGTCCCACAGCTGGGATCGAAGAGGTGAGTCTACGTTTGGGGTGGCCACAGCAAACTGTTAATGCCCAGCATCTCTGGTGGGTGTGTGAGATGGGGGGGGCGGTCAATGGAGCAGTTTGCAATTATTTTCCATCAAGGCTGGCTAGGACGTCAGACTGAGCTGGCGGGTCCATACCCTGCTCCCCTCTTGCAATCCTTGGCCCAAATGCCCTGGGCTCATCTGAGAATGCCACACTGCTCAAACTTCAGCTCCTTTTCTGAGTTTCATCCTTCAAAATATGAATAACCTTGCTCACGAAGTGATGTAGGCTGGATGGCAGGGTTAGAAGTAGCCACAGCCGTGACAGGGGACACGGAGCTGCTCTCACGCCTTGACGAAATCAGGCGAGGAGGGGTGTTGCAGCCTACAGCCCGTCCCCAGAGTGCCTGTCCGGGGGGGACAGCTTTTACCCCACCACTTCTCAGGGGGCTGGGCTGAGTGTGCTGGAGCAATGCTCTCCTTTTCAGACCAAGAGCCTGCTAAGCGTAAATTCCTCCTTCAAGGACTTCACAGATAGGGACAGACTTTCTTCACCTTTTTGCTTGCTCTCTCTGCTGGATCCCTAATTAATGAAAACGGGTGGAGGGAGGAGACCCTTCCTATAGAAAGTGGTTCTCTCTGTCATATAGGAGATGGCTGGAGAGGACAGGGCTACATCCAAGGCATGTTAACCCATGTGCTGATTTAATGCAGCAAATCCTGAAAGAGACTGGAGTTAGAGGTAATTACAGAGGTAGCAGCACCTTCCCACATTAACATGAGTGCTGCGGTCTGGGGTGTGTGAAATTACTTGGCACTAATGACTGACACCTCCCAGTACTCCCAAAGGGCAGAGGAGGAATACTGCAGGTAAGACAACTTTGGCGTTAATTAAGATTATGCGTAGCTGTAACCTCCAATGAGCATGATTTGGCAAACTCCTGTGGCAAAAGTATCTCTAGGTATGGCTGGACTTAGGGGAGGTTGTACCTTAGTTCCAACAGTTCAAGACCCCAAAAATCATGGTGCAAAGACGGCTGTGGATAAAGCAATAACATCTTGCGGTGTGCTGGTGTGAGGTTTTTGTTTCCACGCTGCGCACCAAGCAGACACTGGGCAGCTTCTCCAGCATGATCCAGAGACTATATATCCTGCTCCTTGACAGCAGTATTGAAGGCAGGATTTTCTGGTGGGATGGGGGATTGTGTAAAGGCATTGGAGGACCCTTGGGTCCCGCTGGTGGGTGCAAGAGGTGGGTGCTGCATGGTCTGCATCGCTCGTGAGAGGGGAGAGCCAGGCTGACCCCAAAACAGCGCTTTGCCCAGGTGAAAGAGGATCGGAAGAGTTATCCTGAAGCATCTGGGACAGCTTTGAGCACCAGAAGGTGGCTGCTGAGGATCCACCCTTGGGATAAGAGGTCTTTAATCCACCCCATCCCCAGCCTGCTTGTGTTCCTATCGGAAGATGGCTCAGTACTGGAAACAGAGCAGATTGGCTGGGTCTGTGCCCAAATGGACACAGATCTGCATAAACAGTATTTACCACCATGGTGAGCAGCGGATTTTGTGGCTTTTTTTTGTTTGAGCATTTCTCCCCCTTCTGTACGGCTGGCGTCTCCAAGATGCAGTGCTTGAGCAAGAGGCGGTACAGGAAAATCGCACACTGGCGTTTCCCCAGCTTTATCAGCTGTGGGCTTAAAAAAATAAATCATTTTCCAAGGCTATAAATCCAGAACCTTTCAGCAACTCTTACATTAACTCACATGTGCAGAACAACAGCAGGCTGTTTATCCAAACTAGAGAAAGCATCTGTGGCGGAGTTAATGATTTTGCAGCAACGCCGGTCACCCACTGGCTGTGGGGCTGGGAGCTGTGTTGCTGCCCCAGAGCATGGGAGAGGAAAGCAGAGGCTTCGGGGTAAGACAAACTACATTTTCTCTTCCAAAAAACAAGCTGGGTTGTTTTTGAAGGGTATTTTTTTTATTTTGAGACCCCATTTTTTTTTCTTCCTGCTTTACTCCATGCTGTTTCTTAGCTGTGACTTATCTAGATCAGCTTTCAGAGCTGTAGAAATTGGTACTGTAAGGGTTAACCTGATGTGCTGGGATGTTCCTCTCTCCTCTTGATCCCCAGGTCTTGGCTCTGTTAAACATCTCCCCTCTCTTTTACATTCAGATCCTCTTTTACAAGGCTGGGCTCGGGGATTTCAGCCCAGCCAAGAGCCATCTTCCCATCCATTAAGGCTTTGTGACAGCAGGTAACAATATCACTTCAAAAGGACAAAGTTGCACCATTTCCCCCCTCCCCAAATTAAACTCTCTGACAACAGCATCCCAGCATGACATAGGAAGAAGCAGCTGCCCTGTTTCTTTGCAAGACTTATCTGCATCCGCACCCAAATGGGCCTGTTTTGGGGGGTGAGGGCAGAACTGAGCCCGGTGGCCACTGATGCTTTTTGGGGACTGCAAGGCTGTTTGCTCAGAGACCTTTGCAGTGGAGTTTTAGCCATGTCACCCCCCAAGAGGAGTTGAAGATACTCCGATTTATCAGCCTGCTGCTGACCTCTTACCCTGCATCAGGCCAGCGAAGGCTGGATCATGTCTTGGCTAATCACTGTGGCTGCAGAGCCCTAAAGGTCTGCATCTACCGTGGGATGCGGTGAGCGCACTTTTGCAGCCTGCCTTGCTTCCCCTCTGCCCCACTTTTTTTTTTTCCCCCCATCTCTGCTGACTCAGTCTCACGTTTCTCACATTTTTATTTCCACACCGGCTGCCACCTCTCACACATCTTGTGCATCTTTGCTATCTTCCCCCGTCTTACAGGGCGCAGGTTGCTCTTGCGCTGCCGGCTGTGCTCGTGTGTGGTCCTCCACCTGGGACGAAAAGGGCTGAGCGGTGTAATTTTGCCTCTCCTGCCTGGGTACTATTTAGTGATAACAATAACAGTTGGAGGAAGGTCTCTTGTGAGGGGAGATCAAACAGGAGGTGGAATGTCGGGTTGGATGGTGCTGGAAGGGCAGCCCAGGAGGTGCCAGCGTGCTGCATGGGCAGGGGAGGAGGCATTTTCTTCCTTTCTTTCCAAACATCTCTTCTTTCTGCAAGAAATATGCAGAGAAATAAATAACCCTGGTACCTTTTCAGTTTTTGAAAAGCTGGTTTAAAAAAAAAAAAAGTCTGAAAACCTGAAGGTATGCCCGCACAGAAGCTTCTAGACTCTACCCACAATTTCTTTTTAATATTTATTTCTCCTGGTAATATTGATGTAAAACACTTATCACCTTCCTAAGAGTCCTTCCCCCAAACCTATTTAACTACAGAGCTAGCTTCAGCTGCTGCAGCACCCCACACAAACCCCTCACCTGGGTTAGGACCTGCTTATAGCTCACATTGCTTTTGCTTCAGCTTTCAAACTACTAAGCCTCCCAATTTCCAGTGAAACCTTCTCTCAGGTGATTATTGGAGGAGCTGCAGTCTTCCTGTGCCTTCCCAGAAATCTTCAGCAAGCCTGGAGATGATGAGAATATCTCCTCTAATTTGCTAGTAATGAGTTACAGCGTGATTGAACTTGCAGAGTACCAGGTCACTGCATGGTGTATTAATGCACACGGTTGTACAAGTATTGCAGCTTGGACCTGGGCTAGGCCAGTGCTCTTACTGCAATTAAGGGGCTGAGGTTTATGGCTTGTCCTTTGGCTTGTAAATCAGCAGAAAACCAGTCCCAAATGTCTAGAGCCCTTCTCAAACCTTGCTCTGAAGGGCAGGAAAGTCTGATGCTAAGGGATGGAGAGGCACCTGCAGCTGTGTTACCATCCCAGCTCCCTGCTGTGGTCTAGCCAGCCACCATGGACACCTCGTGCTGTGCCTGTTGGAGGGCTGTTGGCTCTGGGGAAGACCTCGTGGCTTCTGGCCTGTGGTCCTTGGCCCTGCTGAAGTCCCCACTTCCTAAAGGACACCCATTGCTGGGCACTGCTGCCGCAGAAATAGCTCCTGTGCCTTCAAAGGATGGCTCTTAAAATGTAAATACTTACAGTATTTTTAAAAGGTGGTATAGATTTGGACCCACGTAAGCCCTTGGGGAACTCTTCCAGTCTCCCCCTAGGCTTTCTGATATCTTTTTTTCTGTGTTTTTAAGGGGAATTATCTAAAGGAGACCACTCTCATTCCAATTTATGGGATCAGTGTTTAAAATACAACTCGACTGATAATTCCATCAATTGATGAAACTTATGGCTGGTTTGAAAATGGCTCTTTCAGGACTCTCTCCAAACCTGTGATTTCCAGAAGCACAGTCCCCTCTGCTCCTGCACTGCTCCACGACTGATGGCTCTGCACTTAACACCCCAAAACACAGGACCCTCTCCAACCCTGGGGCCAGGCAGGGCAGGGCTGGCACAGCCGGGGGCTCGTGCAGGCTCCCATCAGCGCCCAGGCAAGAACGGGGTGCCAGCGTCTTTTAGCAGGACGAAAGGTGAGCTGCTTTCCTCGCGCTGAATTCCTCCTCCAGCACCTGTCGGATCTTTTTCACCCCACTGATCTCCAAACACTGTGCATGGAAAGTCAGTGTTAGCATCCTCTCCTGACCCATATTTTCAGGTGGGAAACTGAGGCACTTGCAAACTAAGTGAGCCTCCTTAACTGCACCCAGGGCGGCTGCCCTTGGTGGGCAATGCAGCAATGCAGACAAAGGCAGAATTTAGCCATTAAAATAAATTAAAGGCTGTAGGACATTCCTGATTTTTTTCCTAACATCCAGCTTTTAGGGTGCTGGAGAAGACACAAGTCCCCCCCAGAAACACTGATGTGCATGAAATAAGTCATTTCCAACGAGTTCCTTGTGGTGTCAGCCTCTCCTCCAGCTGCCGACCACGACAAATCCAAATTTTTGCAATTAACCCCTCCAACAGTTGAATACCAAGTTAAAAAAGAGGTGAAATCAGGGCTTGGATCCTAGCACTGACCCTGCTTTTGCACACCTTGCTGGCCGTGGGGCTGCTGCCATCCTTCTCTGGGCTGCCTGCACCGCAGCCGGGAGGGAGCATCCCTGTCTGCCTGTCCGTCCGCCCCCGTCTGTCCGCGGGCTGACAGAGACGGATGGCGGCGCTGCCGGGAACGTGCTGTCAGGCTCAGGCTTTCCTCCCAGGAGAAAGCTACAGGCCTTGAGGGAGCCCCGTGATGAAGATGTAAGAGCCGTGTTTGACACGCCGGCTCCTTTGTTGGGGCAATTGCGGCTCGCGTCAGCCGCCTGCCATCCAGGAGCGTGCCGGTCCCCCACCTGAAAGGGTCACGGTGCTTTGTGGCCCCTTTTCTGGCTGCAAGAAATGGCTGGGACGTCACGAAGGACATCACAGTGGGAAATCCGCTCCAAGAAAAGATGCAAGAACCATTTTGGGGGGGGGGGAACATGGGGTAAAAAAGTCATGAAAACAGCCGTGAAGCATCACAGGGGGAAAGATGGGGGGAAAAATGTTTGCTCCCTCTGCAAAAAGGGAGAAGGATGAACAACGTGCAGACAAACCCTTCCTGGGTAGAGCCCCGTGAGCCCGCGCCCAACGCCGCACCCGAAGGAGTTAATTCCCCCGCCAGTGCACTAAGTGGTCAGCAGCCCAATAAATTATGCCCTCGAAAGACAAACCACAATCATCATTAGTCACGGCTCATTGGCCTGTTAAGGCTCCTCAGTGAAGTTTATCTCTTCCCTCCTGTCCACCGGCAGCCATATTTCATGCTCCGAAAACAGATGACCCCTGGGGTCAGTGAAATGAAAGCCCCATTCAACAGGTCTGCGAAGGACTTGCCACGGAAAAAAACGGCCGAGGTCAAAATAACATTGAGATACGGCCAGACCTTCAGCCGCTGCCCTCCCGGAGCAGACACACACCACACGCTCAAGTGACCAAGACATGTTAATCCGTTTCAGGATCAGGCAGGGTCAGGCTGGGGCTGGGAGGAACAGTGGCATAATTAGGTGAGGGTGACCTCCATAAAACAGTAATGGGCTTCCAGAGGCACGCCGGCGCAGCGTGGCCCGTCGTGCTTTGCACCCACTTCCCCTCTCTTTGCAAGATGGAAATGGCCAAGAGGGATGGAGGGAGTCCCAAATATTGTCCTCGTCCCTGCTGGCAGCCAGCCTCGCGGGCAGGGAGGGAGACAAGCACGTGGGGACTGTGCACCCAGCGTGGTGAGCATTGCAGCCCAATGTTTCACTGCTCAGTCTGATTTTGGCGTGAGGCACTTTAAAAGAGAGGAAGGGTTTTGTTTTCTTCATTTCTATCAAAAAAAAAAAGGAACGGATTTGGAGTGCATGCAGTTTTAAGCTGAAATAGGTGGTGTTGAAAGCCCCTGCCTGCGCGTAGCGCTGCTAGGCAGCAGGAAAAGAGAGGAAAAAGGGTGTGCTGAGAAATAAGGGGTTTTGAAGAACATTTTCATACGGTGTTATTTTCCCACTACCCTGTAAGATCATGTGTATGGGTGTGGGAATCTGCCTGGGAAGAGCTGGACAGCTTGGGGTAAGATGAACCACTGCATCCTGGAGGGATGAAGGGAGAGGAGCTCCAGGCCAGCTGCAGCTTCAGCTTCCTACGTGGGATGATCATAAAAGTCTATACCAAAGGGCACACGGTAGTATGGCTCGGTATAAGTTCACGTTTTTCAAACAATGTGAAGTCATCTGGCCAATTGAAAACTCCAAAGGTGCTTTTTAAATAAAATTGAATGCCATGAAATTAAAATCCCAAAGACCAATATCCTGTGAGAATACGCACTCTTCACCAGCGCAGCAGGGCAACGTTTTTATTCTAGAGAAGTGTTTGTATGTGGTGGAAAGCCAGAATAAGAAGGACGGTGAGGAAAATACCTTGATTTTTTACATTTTGCATATTCGGGTTTTGAACCAGAACGGCATTCAGTTCTTGGCTACAAAAGGGCCAGTCAACATTATGACCAGTTATTAAATGTGAAGGTGTAAACTTTTCAGAAATACTCCTCATTTAAATTAATTAATTCAGACTTCAAGGATTTGACTGAGAAACACCAGGTTTCAGAGATCAAGTCAAACTCCTGTTCTACCAGCTCTGTAGTGGGTAACACAGCATCACCTTTAGGAAGTCGGAGCTGTGCTAACATCTCAGGGCAGGGGAGCCTTGTGGAAGGCAGCACAGGTATTTATTTACAGAGACTGAAGATTTTCCTGTAACAGCAGGAGATGCTAGTGCAGGAACGTGTTCCCCTCGCCAGTGCCTGCGGGGCCGGTTGCCTCTTCATCCCACTTCATGTACAGCCTGTGCTTCTCCAGCTGATAACAGATATTTAGACTCTGCAAGGCACGTTGTACCCGGTAATATCATTTTCCTGGAACTGGAGGTCAAATTTGGGGCTGAGCCCACTTTGACATCCGTGTCTCTATAAACAAAGAGTTTTAAAACCAGTTCCCCTAATGATTCTGATCTGTGTCTTTGAGGACCGTAAATCAGGAGGTGCTGGCTCAGGGCTTTTCCAGCGAGGGAGGCAGAAGAGGAGTGAGTAACGGGGGTAATTCTAGCTAACGCTCTGCTGAGATAATTTCTTTTCAAAACAGCTTGCGGGGATCACATTTTAAAACAGCTATTTGTCTGCCTATTTATTGCAGCATGCGTCATGGGATGTTTTAATACAAAGCAATTGAGATGATGTGATTTGGGACATTCAATCTCCCAGCTCCCTCCCTAATTACAGCTGTGCCTGGGCACAGATAACAGCTCGAGTGCGCTGCAGGCAGGTGCAGTGCATCGCAGCCCTGGATCTCCACCACGGCTGCAGGAGAGCTCAGATGGGGTGAAGGGACCTTATAAAGGGAGGGGATGATGAGTAGGTCTGTGTCTTCTCCCTTTCCTCACTGCTGGTGCTCAGCCTGGTCTTGTTGCTGGAGGTGGGGCAGGTTCTGGCTCTGGGCACAGTTTGCAGCCAGTGATTTGCAAAAGAGGCGTGCAGGATTTGGGTAACCCAATGCAGGAGCCCGGGCTGCCTGCTTGCAGGATCTAAGCTCTGCAGCCAGCCCTGGATGGCAGGGATGGAGAGGAAGCAGAGGTGTCCCCCTTCTCTGCAAGGCTGGTGTTGGCTCTGCCTCCCCTAACTCCCAGGGATGCAGGATGGGGTCCCTGCCGCTGCCCGGGGAGGGGGTGTCTGGCTGGGATGCTCTGCCTGTGGGACTTCAGGCAGCACGAGGGTGTGAGAGAGGTATTAGGGAGCTGAGTGAGGAGTGCTCGCAGTGGAGCTGTGAAATGGAGTCTCTACCTCTCCCCCCTTTGTAACCTAGATGGCTAAATTGAGTGGTGTCATCCCCCTTCCCTTGTGTTGATCTGCCAGGAAAACTTCAAACAAAAAAAAAATCTGTTCTAGATAAAAAGTGTGGGGGTTTCCACAGGATTTTTTTTTTTTTTTTTCCCCTCCAGCTGGAGATGGAAGTCTTTGCTGCAGACACTCCTTTTGGGAGAGTTTTCTGCAAAGTTCACATCCCACCTGGAGCTGCGGCCTCTATTCCTATCTGCTGAGCCTGCATAGGAGCCTTATTCTCCCATCTCAACTGGGAGATGGCACTGAGCCCCTCACCAAGGAGCTGGGGTGTTGCGCCTCGAACGCCATTAGCAACACGGAGCTGCTGGAGCAGGTCTGGCCCTCCCAACCTGCAGAAGGTCACAGCAGTTGTTTGTGGCAGCCCGGGGAATTGAGCCGCGATATCCTGCACCCTAACAGCATGCCAGCCACCAGCCTGTGCTTCCTCCCCGCTGGCCACCGGCTATTTCTGATGACAACGTACAGTCAGGACAAGGTGCGAACTGACGTGTTATTGATTTGTTTCTAGACAAGGGAGATGAAAGTGGATAGCAAAGTAAGAGCATGAAAGACGTGGAGCTGGCGGCAGGTAAGGCTTTGTTATTCACATCCATTTATTTACAAGCTGGTTGAAAGGAGACACAGAGGCGAGACTGAGAAGTCGGGACAGTATGTAATACATATGGCTTTTTATTCCCCAGTATATAATGAAGCCATTAGTTAAGTCGAAATAATTAGCTTCTTATGGTGGTGTTTCCCGTGCTGCACACAGGGATGAGTGCTGCCAGGCTCTTCCCTCCAGCTGTCCGTGTGGAGCACAGCAGAGCCTGTTCTCTGTATCAGACATGCCTCCCTTCTTTCAGTCACCTGGGCTTTGGCAAAAGCAAAGTCTATCCTATTTTTTCTGCCTCTCCCCTAAGTCATCTTGCCCTTGCCAGAGTATCTATCGAATTAAAGCCCATTGGATCAGCTCCTTTGAAATGCCTAAATCAGCAAGGCAAAGTGACAGCACACAAGTCCCAGCGGTGGGACCAGGCAGAGCAGGGAAGAGATGCAGGAGAAACGTCTGAGCAGGATGACAGGCATGGTGCTGGCGGAAAATTTACAGCCTCAGGCTTGGGCTCTGGGCCCCCTTTTTATTACATTTTACACCGAGCAAGCTAGATTGAGTTACCATTGTGTTTTCATCTGCTCTATCAGGGCTGCTTTCAGATCCGAAGACCATGGGGTTAGAAAGAGGGAGCCACAGAGATGTCAGTTCTGGCCGTCAGCAAATACATCAGATGTATAAATAAAGAGCAGGCGATATTTCATAAGCTTAGAATGGGATTTAGCTGTCCAGCAGAGTCCGGAAGAAAAGGAGCACAGCTAGTGTTTCCCCAGTCCCCAGGACTGTATAACTTAGATGAATCTCCACTTTTCTGTTGTCCCTGGGTAATAGAGGCATTTCTAAGCTGTGTTTGCTGGGTCCTCCATCATCCTGCCTTTACCAGTGCAGAATGGCTGCTGGCAAAGCTGGCAGCATGGAAACAAGCCCAGCTGGTGAGATTTTAATAGCTTGTTTCCAGAATAACAGTCACAGCTCTGGAGTTTGGAAGGAGAACTGATTTTTGGGCTCAGGGCTTCGTGTGGTGCTATGTGAATCGGTTCTTGTACGAATGAAGATGCAGAAGAAAGGGAACTACCCTAGAGCTACTTGCAGGTGGATATGTCTCCTCCCAAGGCGCTCTGGCAGGATGAAATGGGGCTTCAGTGGCTGTGTACATATTTTTGTGGCTTCTTGGCTTTGAAAGAGACTGAAGCTGGTGAATGTTGGTAGATACGGACCAGTCTCCACTGACTGGGTAGAGTGTTGGGGTGCATGCAAGAGATATCAGGAGATACAGCCTCAGCCAGAAAAATACTGTGCAAAGGAGTTTTTCTTAAAGACAAATAGCGTGTGGATGCCGGTTACACCTTGAGCCACGGGGGAAATTGGCCCTGGGTTTTGGCCAGGCTCTGCCATAGTTGAAGGAGGGGAGGGTGCAGATGTTTCTGGGGCACTTGCTGCAGCCCTCTGCCGCAGTCTGAAGGGCCTGGTGACATGGGCTGCTATCCAAGAAGCAGCAGAGCCAGTGTGCTCCTTGGATTATGGACCATCTCCTTATTTTCTGGAGATACTTTTTCAAAAAAACAATCTCCTCAGCCCCTAACCTCCTTCAATAATTGGGATTTTTGGCAGTAAAGAAATGAAACTGGGCAGAAAACATTTTGTCCCTTGGAGAAATTCAGAGGTTCAGCTCCCACCTGCCATCACTCTGCATCAGAGAGTCCAGGCTCAGTCCTGAGCCAGAGCAGCTCAGCTGCCAGTGAATCTGCTCCCCTTCATTAAGGGCCTTCACCCCAAACAACAAAATGCTGAGACAGAGTGTTTCATATGGCCAAAATCAAAATGGTTCTTGATTTTGGTTTTATTTCTTTGTTTTGTTTTACCAGTGTTTCAAAGAGTCTAACTGCATGGGAAGAGACCCCAGCCTGTTACGGAGGGTGGGAATCTTGCAGGCACTAGTTTTGTCCAAGTTTCTCACCACTTCCAGGGGTGTCTCTCAGAGTACAGGTTTATGGCAGTCCTGGTCCAGGCTGTCAGCCCACAGCTGGTCACTATGTTGGTGGTAACTGGTTTTTGTTCTTCTCAACACCAAGCTGGAGGGAAATGTTCAACAGCCTGGAGGACAAAGCTGCCGTTGTTGATGGAGACATGGGCTCACAGGAACCTCATGAAGTTCAACAACGGTAAACTCAAAGTCTTGCTTCTGGGAGGGACTTAGCCCTGTAACAGGACAGGCTGGGGTCAACTTTTCTAGGCAGCTTTGCAGAAAAGGGAATTCTGGTGAACAACAAGCTGAAAAGGAGCTGGCAGTGAGTCCTTGGTGCAGAGATGAGCTAGGCTGTATGAGCAGGAGAGTAGCCAACACGTTGCGGGCAGCGACTATTCCCCAAACAGAGGGAGCTGCACTGGAGTATAGCATCCAATCTGGGGCTCTCCAGGACAAGGAAAACATTGTTGTAGTGGAGTAAGTCCAGTGGGGACCACCAAGATGGGGTGGGGGGAATCCAGTGCATGTGACGAACAGGAGAGGCTGAGAACTGGGTTTCTTCAGCCTTGAGGAAAAGGCTAAGGGGAGATGTTTTTGCTGTCTACAACTGTCTGATGGGAGGATGTAGAAAAGATGGAGCCAAACTCTTCTGCAAGGTGCATGGCAATAGGACAAGAGGCGACAGACAGGCTGGAACATGGGAAACTAATATTAGAGATTAGGAAAAAAGTTTTTCACCTTGTTCTGGCCAGAAGCTGGCAGGGCAGGGTATCAGGCATTGGACTAGAGAACTTCATAGGTCCCTTCTAACCTACATGCTTCTCTAGATCTCAGAATTAAATTGCCTGGTAGATCCAGCTGCCTGTCGTCACTCCTTTTCCAGTGGAGCAAAGGCTGGTGTTATGATGTTTCCTTTCATTTGCTTGAATGATTTCACACATGGCGCTTCACCCCTGCCCTCTCTCCTGCTCTGCCCCCAAGTTCTCCACTCCTCTTCCAAGACAGCACTGCTGCAAGTTTTGTCGCTCCCAGGCTGCCTTCCCATCCCTTATCTTCTCTCCTAGAAAAGAGCTCCCTCTTGCATCTCTTCACTTCTCCCCTCCCCATACCCGGACTGCACTTTACTCTTCCATTTCAGTTTCCCTTGCGGCCCACTGTTCCCTTCCTGGGCATGGGCCATGCTTGTTAGACCCTTTAAAAGCAGGATGGATTTTACAGTCTTCAGCTGGGCCTGTCTTGCCCTGACATGCACAGCGTGGGAGATGTCCAGGGAGCTGCCAAGCCCACCCTGGCAGCATTGACAGTGAGAGCTGCCTGGAGCATCTGTTCCCAAACCTCCCAAAGGCGGGAGCTGCACAGCCCCATAGCGATGCCCGCCGTGCTCAACCATCCTCTCTGCTAGGCAGGTTCTCCTGGGGTCTTGCCTCGTCTGGCCGGACCCTCTGCCCATTATTCCATCCTCTGATCTGAGTTTGGTTATATCACTAGATGCCAGTGTAGAAACCAAGCCATCCTCTCACCGATCTGCTCCCTCCCCAAGTCCTGTATTTAATCCCTGGCTTTCAGCTTTGAGTTGCAATATTTGCTTGGGCTGTAAGCCATCTACTCTGCCCACCAGTATACGGCGCATGGTGGTAGCAGCTGGTTTAGCAGAACTATTGGGGCCCTTTTCTGACCGCCACTACGTGTCTACAGACAGAGCTGGGTTTGGCATCCTGTAATCGGTCAAGTTTAATATGGCTCCTCCACTTGCAATTTGTCATGGCCTTATCAGAACATCTGCATCCTGGCCTCTTATTAAGCCCTTAGAAAAATAGAAGTATCTAATGCCTGAATAGTTTTAAATTTGGAAGCAGAGTGGGAGTAGATGGAAGAAAATACATTCCCCTTCATGTAATCACCAGAGGAGGACAGTTCTGAACAATGACCAGATCGTCCTCACACCGATGATGACAGCAATTTCGGACTTATCGCACCCCAGCACTATATTAAGGCACTGAGATTACATTGTTATTCATTAGCACAACATCTGCTGAAAATCAGCATGGAGAAGGCTGGTGCGGGTGCTAAAAAGCTTGATGATGGGAGGAGAGAAAATACTCCCCCACAGGGAGAATAATGTTTTTGCCCTCCTGGGTGTTTCTCGGTGGCGCTGCTCCCCAGGAGCCATAAACATGCGATGCAGCCACTTGCCTCGGGTCGGTGAGGACCTCGGTCACTGAGATCAGCAGGTCCCAGTCTGCCCAACCGTGTGCTCTTGGGTGACTCTCCTCCCTTTTCTTGCCTATTCCAAGTGGTCTCTTGCTATCATGGGCACAGCTCCTTGCATGGCATGTTAAGTTTGATGCGTGTCACTACTGCACTTGCCATGACATATGACAAAGATCCCATTTCCTATATTTTGAAGTTCTAAAATATTCCCAAGCTGGCCAGTCTCAACACATTCATACCAAAATACTTTGATTCATAACAAACCCAGACTGGTGTAGGAACTTTCTGCCATTTATCCTGCCCTGCACCGAGACCTCCTCTACCCTGGCTGCCTCCAAAGAGTCTCAACTTTCTCAGTTTCCTCTGATAAAGGAACCAAACTTGTGGATAACTTTAGAGTGACTTGCTGACTTGATCCCCTGCCTGGCCTGTTAGTACCTAATCTCCATGGCCCTCCTCGTTTATAGCCTGGAGGAATACCTCATTGCAGTATATTTGCCGATTCTCATGTTTAGCAGTTGCAGCAGCATTAAGCAATTATTTAGACCAACTGCTTTGATTTTTACAAGCAATTTAAGTTATCCAGAGTACAAGGAATCAGGAACAGTAGGGCTGCAAGGGTATTTCATGGTCTTGTTGCTAAAAACGCAGAAAAGGCTCTGAACTGTGAAGATCTGGAACTGCAAAGGTGGTAGATTTTCTTCTATCTTAAGTATGCAGTTCCTGAAGCTGTGCTGCACTTCTGAAGGTGATACCTGAGTCTCTCCAGTCATCACGATCTGTGACAGCCCGTGATTTGATTTCATATAGCATATGGATGATTTGGAGGATGAGGAGCATTACTGTCAGGCATTGTGTTGATGTGTGGCTCTGCACAATAGTTCAGAAATCCAGTTCAGCCTTCTTCAAGCTGCCCTGCTTCTACTCAGGAGTCACTGATGCTGATCTGCAGAACCTCAGCTCAAGGAGCTTTCAAAGGACCATTTTAGCAGCTAGTGAGAACCATCCGTCAGTGCTCCTGTCTTCGCTCTAACTTGGTCCATTCCAGGCTGCCTTAATTCCGTTATGGCAAAATTTAGAGGAACTGCTCCTGACAAATGAGACTTTGTCTAGTGGGTTACTTCTTTAAACCATTAACACATGCTTAAATATTGTCAGAGCTTAAAATGAGAACATTTAAGTTCTCAAAGATCCTTCATTATCAAAGGCAGCTGCTGGCATGCGGTGGATCACTGCTACCCAGCAGTATATCAGCGTGAGGGTATCCTTGCACTGATCATCAACCCCAAGCATGTTAAGAGAGTTATAGGACAGATGGCTACTGCCCTTGAAAAGTAGCTTGAGGTTATAATAGCAGGGGTGGATAACTGTTTACAGGCCGAAGAGGAAAGTGATGGAGGTGCAGAGCGGACAATGCTGACTTAGGACTTCTCCACATTTCACATGGATCTCAAGGAGCTTTGGTTTTCAAGGAAAGGTCTTGCAATGAGAACAAAGGTTTTATGCAACTCCTCTTCCAGATCAGATGCCTGACAGCCATTGCAACTAAGTCAACTCCAAAGAAAGAGCCCCCAAGAGATTTCCTTTCTGTTCCTCCCAACCTTTCCAGCACCAGTTTCCACTGGTGCTGCTGTGACAAGTCTCTCTGGAGGGCACCAAGAACTCTGATGGCAAATACTCATTAATTGATTCACTGGGACCAAGGAAGCATCCAATCCAATTAGAGATAAATAATTTATGCCATCGAACGCTGAGATTGGGACGCTATCGATCAAGGGCAAGAAAGGGGATGACAGCTGTTCCTGTTGTTAGCGTTATGGAACCTGAACTGAGATGATGATCCTTCAGCAGCAGCCGGGAGTGGCAGGGGACCACCAGTCTGAGATGAACCATCTGAGGTCTCCACACACCACAGAGGCAACCATTTTCATTCTTTAATCCTTAGCCTCTGACCACACCAAGGGCCTTTAAACCCACAGAGCTCCTGAAGGTTTTAAAGGATACCTACCTCAGGTACAGCATAGGTTTCAGGAGGTAACAAGAGGAGGCAACTTTTTTCCATGGGACCTCACAGACCAACCACCTTAGTTTTCAAATAGCCATTGCTCATCCTGCTAAGCCCATACCCTGTAGAGAAATGAAATGTTTACTCCAGAAGCACCAGGGAAGAACTCAGTTGTAGTAGTAGGACAGGGTAAGAAATAGTTCTGCTGCAACTTTGCGGCTTGCTGTCTCCAGACAACATGAGAAGCAGCAAGAGGGAAAGTCCTAATGAAAGTGCGGGTATGTGCCACATGTCAGCAGAAGGCACTGCACCTGCTTGGAAGCTGCAGGCCAGACCACTGCCTAATGTGCACACCCGATGCCAAGAGTTACAAAGTGCCTCTGGAAGACAGGAACACCTGGTGCTTCCTAATCTTGCTTTAATTCTCAACCTTTGCTCTGTACGAATCAGCTGAGGGAGGAGGAGAGTGGTTTGGTATCTAAAAATCCTCATTTTGCTTTAATCCTAAAGCTAATCTATCCTTATATGCTTTAATCCTGAAAGGAGGATCCTTCTATGAAGAGGATCCTTATATCCTTTTAATCCCAGAGTGAATATGACCTTATAACCTTCAGTATATAAAAATCCTAGTTGCGCTTTAATTCTCAACCTTTGCTCTGTATGAAGGGCTGAGGGAGGAGGAGAGTGGTTTGGGTTTGGTATGTCAAAAGAAAGGAAGGGGAGGAAGAAAGCACAGTTCGCCCGGTGACTTTTTCAGGCCCATCAGGAGAAGACGGCCTCATAGGATCAGAGACTCAGAGAATGGCTTGGGTTGGCGAGACCTTTAAAGATCGCCCAGCCCAAACCCTGCCGCGGGCAGGGACATCCTTCACTAGGTCCGCTTGCTCAAAGCCCCAGCCGACCCAGCCTCGAACATCTTCAGGGATGGGGCATCCACAACCTCTCTGGGCAACCTGCTCCGGGGTCTCAGCACTCTCACAAGCAGAGGCAGTTCCCCCAGCCTGCCCTCGTGTGCCCCGGCCCCGCACCACCCCGAAGGCCCGGGGCTGGGCCCGCACCCCACGCGCCAGTGTCCTTCCTGGGCTGGGGAGCCCAGGAGGGGACAGGAGTCCAGACGCAGCTGCCAAAGTACCAAGTCAGAGAGAGGGAACGCATTTTTTACTGTTAATTGCTTGGTTTATTGGGGGTTGTTTTTAACCTTTTATAACCCAATCTTCAAAAGAGCAAAGGAAGCCGCTAGAAGGGGCCTTAATGCTGAAGGGCAGCACTTCTTCCTGGCAGACCTGCGGTCTTCTGCTTCTCCAGAGGAACGGTTGCCTCGCTGACGCCTCTTCTTGATCTGCTGCTGGTTTTTGTGCGCCACCGTGGAGGGTCTGGCTTCATCTCCAACCTCCCATGGGGCAGCCTTCTCGTCCTCAGGCCGAAGAACCCCCACCTCCAGGTCCCAGGGACCTCGGCGGCCCTCTGAGGGACTTCTCCCGGTGCAGCAGCCCGGCAGAAGCCATGCGGTCTCGTCCCCTTTTCTTGGGGCTCAGAGCAGAGGAGACGGCACCCCTTCAGAAGGGGTGGGGGTAGGGGAGAGCGTGGTGGACGGGAAGGAAGGGCTCACAGGACCTGCGGCCATCAACAAAATAGTTGTTGATGCCGGGGAGATGGAATACGTGAGCCTGCAGGCCGGCCAGGCGCAGATGACAGGCCTCCCAGCTAGCGCCGGGTGCGGAGGTGCAATGTGGGCCGACGGTAGGGCGCTCGCTGGGCGCCCCTATGGCACCGTGTCGAAGGTGTTGTGCAGGGGAGCCCTGGCACGATGTAGTGGTGCCAGGGGAGCCATCCTGGGGGTGGATCCACCTCCGTCGGCTCCTCCTCATCTGCAGGTGGATCCACCTCCATGGGCTCCACACCATCAGCAACATGAGCGATGGCCATGCTGCCGATGGTGTCTCCCCTCTGACGCCGCCTCTTCCTCCGCGTCCTGCAATTCCTTCCCTGGTTGCCCACGCAGAGGTGGGCAGCCGTTCGCTTCGCTGCTGTGGGTCCTCTTTCTGCCAACCATTGTGGAGGTCGAGGGCCCGGAAGCTCAGCGATTGTGGGCCAACTGCCGGGTGCCCGGTATTTATAGGGTCCGGAACAGAACGTGGTGAGGTAGCTCATCCCATCAGGAGGCCACTGTGGTGGCTATGCAAATAACCCCATATGGCTATTCCGGCCGTTGGGGGGCCTGTGGCCTTAAAGGTACCCCACTGTGGGAGGAAGAGGAGGGTTGGGGGGGTGCGAGGGCCCCTTTCCTGGGGATCGCTGCCCTGTGTCCATTCCTAATGGAGCGACATTTCAGGAATCGGGTCTGAAATGTGGGCAAAGGTCTTTCTGAGGAGGGCCAGATTTGTTTGGACTCTACCCAGCCATCCTTTTCGGCATTTTAATGGCCGAGGGATTGTTAAAGATCTACATGAGCCAGATGGAGACTTTCCACCAACTTTGGTGGAATTTGGATCAGGCCCAATGCAAGTGGCTCCTTACAGAGCTCAGGGAGAAGAGGGTGAAACTCTGCAAGGTCTAACTGGTCCAGAGAAGCGAGGACCGCTCAGCTGACATCCCCCTGGAATGAGCGCATGGTTATTTCAGGCAAAGGCAATCTGTTATTTCCACTCCTGAACGTTTATTTGGGTCAGGGTGGGAAAATCCGGTTTACTTGCCAAAGTCCCACTGGGGTGGTAAAAATATAAATACCACATATTATTATGTGTGTATTCTGAAAAGTGGTTAGTGACTGTGTTTATTACGTTTGGCCACTCGCAGGGAGTTATTCTCTCTCTGCCCCCTCCCCTAAATTCACATGCTTACGCTGAATACGAGTCCTGCCGGGACCTGTAAAACCGCTGTGGAGGGATGGAGCCAGAACAATCCTGTACCCAGCTCCTCGCAGGTCTTCCTGCAGCACAGCCTGCAGAGAGGAAACGTCTTTCCCCGCTCTTGGCCCTACCTGGCCGAACCACTGCACGGACATGGTGCAATGCTTTCCCAGCACTAAAGCTACATCATCTGCTCAGGGACCCATTTCACGCCTCATCTACCAAGGATGTGAGTTATTCACAGCATCATCCTTGGACCCTTATCTCCAACAGGAGCAGGTGATGTATTTCATCCAGGCAGCGCTGAGTTTGACCTCTGATGGATCAAGTAAGGCGGAGGGCAAAGAGGATGAGCGCTATGANCGCTCTTGGCCCTACCTGGCCGACCCACTGCACGGACATGGTGCAATGCTTTCCCAGCACTAAAGCTACATCATCTGCTCAGGGACCCATTTCACGCCTCATCTACCAAGGATGTGAGTTATTCACAGCATCATCCTTGGACCCTTATCTCCAACAGGAGCAGGTGATGTATTTCATCCAGGCAGCGCTGAGTTTGACCTCTGATGGATCAAGTAAGGCGGAGGGCAAAGAGGATGAGCGCTATGAAGATGCTGCTACCGTTGCACTTCATTAGTAGAAGGATATGTTGCTGATTTCTCAGGGTGGATGGCAACAGAGCCCTGGATGTGATTCACATTTGGCTACTGGGAAAACGAAGGGGAGCTTTACCGACTCTATGGGGGAAGCCACGCAACAGCTGAAATCACAGCAGCTATCAATCCACCCCAAAACCCAAGTGCTTTGTGCAGAGCACTGCTTACAGGCTCAGCTCTCAGCCTCTCCCAGTCCCGGCCACACAGGGAACAGCAAGAACCTTTTGCAATTTTGGCAGTCCTAGGAATGAATCAGATCCACGCTGCTCCAGCCCTAGAATGCATTGTCTCCATCCAAGAGCTACGACTGTGCATCCCAGCGCTGTTGCTGGATGCTTCTTTCCACCAGAGGAATCTTCAGCTGGAGAAGATGGCCTTCCTAACCTTTGTATCCAAAATGATGCGATTACAGCTCGGTTTCCAGGTAGGACAAATGCAGCACGTCACGAGGCAGGGCCATGGTGGCTTTCCAAGTGAGATTTAAATTCGTTTTGTGACTTACATAGCTTGATCTTGTAGAGAGGGCTGGGATGTGTTTGCAGACTGGGTGGCCTCTGAACTGGACGGATACTCCAAAATATCCCTTCTCTGGCCGCTCAGAACTGCCGGTGGTTTGGTGCCTCTTGTCCGAACAGTGCTTTCCAGCCCTACATTCCCGACTTTGGGCCAGAGCCCTTCACAGCTGGCTTCTCAAGCCCCAGAACTGCCTTATAAGCTACACTGGATCTTATTAATTTGAATCCGTGCCATCCCCTTCTCTCATTTAGCACTTATTGCAGGGGGCTTTGGTTGCCTGTGTGTCAGCATGAGGATGCTGTGAGTTCAAGGCTCCTGCCTTACGTTGGCTGAACTCTGCTGCCTCTGCAGACTGGGACTGGCCTGGCATTTTTCAGGCAGGAGAAAGGTAGTTCTGATACTCTGGCACTATCAAAAAGCACCGGCATTTGCGTTATAGCAACACCTAAGAGGCCTGCACCAACGGTCTGGAACTTCACTCCGCAACAACTGCAGGATCCTGATGAACTGATAGAAGGTTTGGAAAAAAAAAAAAAGGCTGTGGCTATTCCAAAGAGGCACAACTTACCGCAGTGTGCTGGGCCCTGGCCAGCAGCTACCAAACACTGCTCAATATTTTGCAGCACCCTTGATGAGAAGAGAGGGAAAACATACCAACAACGCTACGGCTAAACCAGACACACTATCAGTCGCCACTATAACTAAAAAGAAACAATGGAAGTGGAAGTCAGCTCATTTAGTAAGGGACGAAGAAGCTTCCAATTCTCTCTGCCATCCCACTGGAGGGGAGCGAGCGAGCGGCTGTGTGGTGCTTAGTTGCCGGCTGGGGTTAAACCATGACATATATGAAGCAGCTGAGGGAGGAGGAGAGTGTTTTGGTATCTAAAAATCCTCATTTTGCTTTAATCCTAAAGCTAATCTATCCTTATATGCTTTAATCCTAAAAGGAGGATCCTTTTATGAAGAGGATCCTTATATCCTTTTAATCCTAAAGCAAATATACCCTTTTAATCCTAAAACAAATATACCCTNAGCTAATCTATCCTTATATGCTTTAATCCTAAAAGGAGGATCCTTTTATGAAGAGGATCCTTATATCCTTTTAATCCTAAAGCAAATATACCCTTTTAATCCTAAAACAAATATACCCTTATATCCTTCGGTATATAAAAATCCTAGTTGTGCTTTAGTTCTCAACCTTTGCTCTGTATGAAGGGCTGAGGGA
>WAAD01027715.1:8993-58488 GCA_013389945.1 Fregata magnificens
GAAAGCTACCGGGCGCCCCTCCGCCACGGGCAGCCTGGCAGAGCTGGGGGGCTGCAGCCCGCAGGCCGCGGCTCGGCCCAGCGTGGCCCGGGATGGTCTGGCTGCAGCACCCAGGCCCTGGCCTGAGCTCAGGACAAAGCCTTGACCTGGGGCATCTCTGAGGTCCAGACCCCCTTTGAGTGAGCGCTGTACACACCCCTCTGCCTACACCCCTTTGATCAGCCAAAGGAGACCATAAATAACTGGATTTCCAAAATAAAAAGTTGATAGAATAGCAATTTAAATGATACAACTGTGATTCTGCAAAACCCAGCTCCGCTACCCCAAATGAAGCTTGCCAGCGCTCCCATCACTGCCCTCCCTTCACTAGCCTGATGTTTTATAACCGCTTGTGGCAGATTCTGAGAACCAATTCCTCATATGGCAAAAGCCTTACCGTATGTCAGCCGTGCTTGGGATGCATGTTCAGCTTGCCATAGGCATGGTGCAATTACAGCTCCTCTGAATTTGCGGGTTCATAGCAGCTACCAACCACAGCCAAAGTGGGAGGCCTTGGTCTCCTCATAGTAGGAGTAAAGGGCAATGCTTTCCTTAAGGAAGCCAGGCTGTGCAAAAGTGGATTTACAAGCATTTACTCGTGGGCTTCATTTTAAGAGGAGATATCCCATTAAGAAAGTTAAGCACTGTAGAAGTGTTTGCAGGTATGGAGACCTCTGGCAAGCACTTTTCAGATTGCCACAACTCTGGTGGTCTTGATGTGCAAAATAGCCCTGAATGTTATCTTTTAAACAACAGCTGTTGGTGCTGAGGTTGGAGTCCTTTTGATTGATTCACGTTCTCTAAACCTTCTGTAAAAAAGTTACTTCTGTAAAATGAATTATACTAGCCTGATGAAGAAAAGGTATGAATACCAAGGCCCTGATCTTGCGAATGTTTACATTTCCGTATAACTTCAAGAGCACAAATAGCACCATTTTAAAACCGGATACCAAACTTCCCATGCTTCTGCGATACTAAGCGAGCCAAGGCACTAAGCAGGAATAGTACAAGTGTCCAAAAGTTTCAGTTACAGCCCTGATACTGCACTGTAACGGCGGGTCGGATGTCAGCTTGTGGTGCAGAACTGTAATGGAAACGTGCGCAGTACAGGCATGGAGCTAGTCAGGATTCTAAGTTACAACAAATGTTTTACTCCACCACAGTATTTTCTAAACTAATTCTAACCCAACCCACAGTGCCTGATGGCATGGCCTGACTCGTATACAAAATTGTCGCCATATATACATGCCTTTATTTATTAGAGGTTTGCATAGCAATGTGTGTCCTCTCAAAATCCGAAAGCAGTTTTGGAGCGACTTTATCTCCCATTTTAGTCACTGACCAAAACAGACACCGCTCCTTAATCTCATCCAAAGTCCTTACAGTAACTTAAATATGATTTTATTACACAGTTTATTCTATTTAGTGGATATTAAATTGCACAAAGACCTTTAAAATGCTAGCTCAGACCATTCACAGAGTGTCCAAAATTGATTATTTAAGTAATGTCTCTAATGTGATTAAAGGTGAAAATCATCGTATCATAATAATGAAAATACTATTGCAATGACAGTCCATTCCCATGCAAACGACCATGTGCCAAAACATCCTGATGCTTCACCGAACGGCTTGGGGAACAAAGTTCTTCCAATACGTCTGATCATTAAGACCAACAGAGAGATTCCTGCAGAGTCTGAAAGCTTTTGGATAAGGCCCAACATGCCAGAAGGTTTCCTATAAAGTTACTTTATTCTCAACAGGTAGAAAACAAAAAGCAAAGATCCACCTCCCAACACACACTTTATTTCTCAAAGATTTCAGAAAATACAGGGCTTTGGACTGAGTTCAAGATCTATTCTGGGATCTTAATAAAGATCCACACAAGAAACCAGACAGAGCGTGTAGAGGCCTTCTACTGCAAATGCATTCAGGAAGCTGCCTGGGCCTCTGTCAAAACTACTTAAAGGAACTGACTTTTTAAATTAACCTGAAGCAGAGCATGTAATGTTGTTAGTCCTGTGTAAACAGAAATTATTTTCTTATTAGAGTATTAATTCTCAGAAGTGGAGAGGAAGATAAAAAAATAAACCTATCTGTTTAGTCCTGCTGTGCTTACGCACAAAACCAGTTCTTGTCTGAAAGAGTAATCCCACCAATTTTAGCTAGGATTTACACATCATACCCTGAATTAGATATGTCTAAATCAACTCAAGTGTGTATCCATAGAGCTAGAGGGAGATTTGATTGTTTTTCTTTTAGTTTTTAATAAGATTCTATGGCTTTTCAACCTGAGGTACAATTCCTAATATTCTAGATGACATCGTAGCTCCACTGAAGTCAATGGCAATTTTCAAGTTTACCTCAGTGTTATTTGAAATTCCCCTTTTGTACTTTAAAAATTACTTTTCTGTACAAGACAAAAGGACTTCAGAGGTCAATTTTCTGAACTGGGGATTATTTTATTCTCTTTCTGTAACTACCTACTCAGTCATGGCACTAGTTTATGAGATAAGAGATTCAAATTCTACCTTATTCAAGCATTGCAGCAAATATCTTTCCTACAAAAATAAGACTATTTTAGTCTCATTTTAAAACTGAAATGATGTATGGTGTGGGGGAAAAGTCAGCATCTTCACTTTTTTTCCTTTGAGCTGGGAGCGTAATTTACCTGTTTATAACATACCCTAGACAAAGCCCCACTGGTCTGAACACACTTTTACATCTGTCTTTAGTGACAATCTTGCAACTTTCACCTTCACAGTACTGCAAGCTTTAAACTTCAATAAATTTGGACCTTTAAAATATTTAGGCAAGCTTAAAACCAATACTTTCCTAAAAGGCTTTTTCACATTTCCTTTCTGTTTTGTTAGCCTTTCTGGCTCGGATCACATTGCTATAAAGGTTAGCAATTTACCATTTCTCAATGAAAACAGAAATTTCCATTATAGGCACAAAAGGTGTGTAAAGCACATACTTAGCTTATATTTTTAGCATACTTACAACTTTGAATGAATTACATGCTTTTTTATAACCGCTGTGGTGCTACATTGTAGCTACAGTCATGTTAAGAGTTTATAGAAATTCCTAAAAGCCTCTCAGGCACAAAACCCAGAAGTGCTCATCTACTTTTAAACCTGCTGGTATAGAAGAGTGATAACTAACACTGTAGAAACAATCACAGGAAAGAGAGAAAACAAATTTACTGGATAGTGAATGCTGTTGATTTCATGAAACCCTAACTAACAGAGCAAGAGAAAAGGAGATTGTCTACTTCTCAGTATCTTAAATCTTATTTGACACCTTTCAAGAAACTCAAGAAAGATTATTTCTCAAAGGCTTGTAGAATGAAGGGGCTCAAAATTGTCAACCTTTTTTGCCTTTTAAAACTTTCCCTGCAACGGTAGATGCTTTGGACTTGATTGAAAGCATAAAATGCAGACACATTTCAGTGGAAACCATATAAACAATCTGTCTCTATAAAAGCAGACAGAGTTTGGCTGATAAAACTTTACCTCAAGGTTTATATATTACAACTGAAAACCTTCTACTTACACAGTTTTTTTCTCCTTAGAAGAATGACATTCATAAAGACATTACGATACAGACTTTACATGATCATATACTATCTTTCCATTAGACACCATTCCTCCTTTACTGAAAATTAGTTGAATTGCTCTCAGAAGAGAACTATTAATTTTGTTGCCCACATTTCTACAGAATATGTAAGTTACACTAATATTATTTTATTTTTTGCTACACCTTTTTGAGACAATGGTATTGTATTTTGCCTATTTGCAGATAGGAACCTGACACACAGGGAAAAAAAGGACAAAAGCAACCATTTAGTGTCCAATGTGAGGTACCTAAGACAAAATTTTTTGAGTGCTCAGCATTTTGTAGCACTTGATGTTTTCCAAATACAGCTTCCATTGACTTTAGCTGCAGTTGTGGTTACTCAACATTTCAACAGTGAGTCGAGTAAGGTTCCAGAAAAATAAGAATGAAACACATGACCAAGTATGAAAAACTAGTCTACATAATTTGCAGAACCTCCATTAAACACTGTGTAGCACAAGTAGGACTAGACTCTGGTTAACGTAGAGACATTCACTTGTCTTAATCAAGAGATTTTATTTCTTTTCTTGTAGTGTTCTGAGACATTCACTATATGTATTTAAAAATACCTGTGTATATATATACACACATACATACATACATATGTGCCTCTGTGTGTGTGTGTTCATGTGCCAAGTGAAATAGGGCCATATACACAACAGTTGTCTCAGCTGCACAGGCCCTATTCAACTCAAAATTCAGTATTCTCAGAGAAAAACATGTGATCCTGTCATTAAATCTTTTCCATCATGAACATTGGGGCCAAAGTATTTTGAATGCATGGATCAGTAATCTACAAGTCTTTCTTTTCACATAATTCTTTCCTACTTTGTTAAAAAGTAACATTACTGTTATTAAAGAAATGTCAAGGTCTGATATTGCAACTGACTCCTTCTAAAGAGCTGAAACCTTTCCCACCCTTACACAGGACACTACCACTTCCCGGTGGCAGATCACTAGTAGGTAGTCACCACTTACCTAGTCAGTGCTAGAAGTAATGAAACTCTCCCTGAAGGCTTCATCCATGTTTCTGTCATACTGAGTTTCAAGGATGCTGAGATCAGGTTCACTCAGGGAAAGATTGTGATCCAACCCCACAGATTTGGATCAGATGTCCCTTAGAAGCCCTCCAGATTAGTTTCCCCCCTCCATTTCCTCAGGATATGTCGCTCGGTGCCACAGCCCTGCCGCTATAACGTGGGGGCCCGTCTCCTCGGCCTGGGGTCCTGTTGCCTTAACATGGGGCACCATCACCTCAAGGTGGGTCGCTGTCACCTCAGCCTGGGGCACCATCCCCTCAACCTGGGTCGCCATCCCCTCCATGTGGGCTGCCAGCACTTCAACCAGGAGTGCCATCATCCCAGCCTAGGGCACCATCATTTCAACCTGGAGCACCATCACCTCAGTCTGGGGCACTGTTACCCCAACATGGAAAACCACCACCTCAGCATGGGGCCTCACTGCCTCAACTTGGGACACCGTTATCTCAACCTGGGATGCCATCACCTCAAAATGGAGTGTCAGAACCTCAGCCTGGGGCACTATCATCTCAACCTGAGGCACCATCACCTCAGCATGTGGCCCCATCACCTCAACACGGAGCCCCATCACCTCAATCTGGAGCCCCATTGCCTCAATCTGGGGACCGTCACCTCAATTTATGGCACTATCACCTCAGCATGGGGCGCCATCGCCTCAACAAGAGTCCCAGCTTTCTCCTCACTTCCTGCAGAGCCGAGAGAGGCGGGAGGGAAGCGGAGAGTCGGCGCCTGAGGGAGGTCCCGGCCCCCGGCTCCCTTCCCGCCCTCCTCAGGCGCCGCCTTTCCCCGCCCGACGACGTGAGGGGGCCGGCCCGGGCTGCGTACGAGTCTGGCATCTAGACGGCGGCCGCAGCACTGCGCGGTTTCCCCTTCCCCTCCTCTCTCTTTCTCTCTCCTCCCGTGCGCGTGAGTATCCTCCCCGGCTGCCTGCGCGGTTACCACAACAAAGCAAGGGGAGGGGGCGGCGGGGGGGGGGAGATGATGGCTGCCGCTTCCCAGGAGCTGCCAGCCCGGCCTGGCGGCAGCGGGGCCTCCCCTGCCTCCTTCCCACGGAAGGTGCCCGGAGAGCGGGTGTGTGGCGGTTGGGAGCGGCGGGAGGGGGTGATAGGCATTTTCTTCCCCAGCCTGTGGTAATTTGTGCCAGATCAAGCAAGGTGGGAGACGTGGTTTGGTTTTTTATATATAGATATATATAAAAATCATTATATAATTTATATTTTTATTATTTTTTAATTTAATGTCTTTCTACTTGGGTCCCTGCCTGAGCAACATGTACGTAGGTGTCCCCCGAGCGTGTCATGTGTGCTATATTTGGAGGGCTTCGGCTGGCATTGAGCCGCCAGAGTTTAGTCATGCCGCCGTGAGATGCATTTTATACCCCTCTGCCCTCTCTGCTCCTCGGGGGGGTTGGAAAAGAGGTGGGAGACTTTCTTCTGAGGCACCGGCCCTCACTGGCGTCGTAGTCGTCGGCTTTGGGAGCGAGTTACTGTGTCGTGCGTGCCCTCCTTAGAGTTACTGGACTAGGAGGGACACGTTGAAGCGATGCTCGAACAGAGTTTAGTGAAGTGTTTTGTTTGGGTGTAATTAGTGGGAATTAAGTCAGCTGAAATGATCGTTGTACACAGCTTGCCTCGAGTGTGTTAAAGTCATAGCAATAGTCACATAGCCACAGTTCCCTCAGGGTGACAGTGTTGTAACTCCCCCTGCCCTGCACAGGGCTGTGTTCTGCACTAACTGTTCCCAAGGTGGGCTCTAGTTTGGAAGAATAACCAACCACTGAATCTCTTGGCCCCTGTGGATTTGTGTGGAAATCACAAAAGAGGTAACTGTAAATCCTGGACCTTTCATGGCTGTCATTTGTGCAGCTCCTGCAGCAGAGCAGAGTACTGAATTCATTCCAAAGCGTCTCAGTGAGATGATACAACAAACAGCAACATATGTCATGCTCATGAAGCTCTGTTTTTTCTGGAGTTTTCAGAGCATGTTAGGGAAATTGGCATTCTAAAATGTATTTTAGCATGGCTTCTGGCACAACTGAATTTCAGGTCATGTAACTTCAATGCCTTGCTGAAGTTTTCCCCTTGCAGTTCTGTTAAACACAATTTTTCAGAAACTGGTTTTATTATAGTATGCAAATGTTTACACTTGTTCATTCTTACTATAAAACATATAAAAAGCATCTAGTGTTTGCGTTTGGACATTTATATGTTTAAGAATTGTGGGGTTAAAATTTCTATGCAAGATTCGTAGATACAGCAGGAAAACTATGTGGGATGGAATGAATATAACAGAAATAGCAGTGCTAAATTTCTTTTGTATTCCTGCTTTTGTCTGTTATGAGGTGCTCAATATAAAGCATCAAGTGCATTGTGCACATTTTTGCTTCTATGGAAAAATAGTTGATCTCTTTTTCTTGGATAGAAAGTGATCGCTGGAGTTGTTAATGGAGAGAGAACAAAGTTCCGCAAAAATTTAAATTCTCAGAGGAGCTATTTGAAGACTAAGATGAAGTCATCATTACTAGAAAATTAGTCACTGGATGTTAGCTGAAGAATGGGTTTGTAAAATAATTGGCATTTAAAAATACAGTTTCCAAAAATTTGGACTTGGCTTTTGGAATGCTTCAAGCTCTCCGAGCACTTTTTCCTGTTTGTTTTTGGGGTGGTTTTTTGGTTTGTTTTTGTTTGGGTTTTGTTTTGTTGGGTTGTTTTGGGTTTTGGTTTTTTTTTTTGTAGTGCAGGCATTGTTCCTTTGTATTTCCTCAGCCTAGATAATCCTTGTAATGGTATGGAATGGAGACCAGAGAGGAGGACAGAACAAGTAGTTTGGGGACATCGTCTTCCTTTTTTTGGGACTTAAAGCTTTTATGACCTACTGGGATTTTTGTTTTGGTTTTGTGCTTGCCCATGTTTGAAAGGGCACTCAGAGGGTCCTGGTTTTCTGCACAAGACTTACAGGGGCTCAGAAGGCCATCAGGATGGCAGAGCCTGTTGAGGCTTTGAAAGTACAATTGGCCAATCCCTTTAGAGACTTGACCCAGCAGCACATACAGGTGCTTCTCTAAGGAATATTTCAAAATTTGCAGGATAGGTGGCATATGGTCTTCTGTGGCATAGGTGATAGGAGCATGGAATCATAGAATCATTAAGGTTGGAAAAGACTGCTAAGATTGTCAAGTCCAACGGTCAACCCAACACCATCACGCCTCCTAAACCAGGCCCTGAAGTGCCACATCTACATGGTTTTTGAACACCTCCAGGGACAGTGACTCCAGCACCTCTCTGGGCAGCCTGTTCCAATGCTTAACCACTCTTTTGGTAAAGAAATTTTTCCTGATATCCATAGAATCATTGAGGCTGGAAAAGACCTCTAAGGTCGAGCATCTACAAGCTTTTTAAAGTGTGCCCAGTTAGGAGTCAGGGGATAATATACCTGGAGCTTAGAGGTAAGAGCCTCAAAGTGAGCCAGCTCCTAGGTGAGCCTAGGTATCTCCTTAAATTAATGGGAGAAAGGCACGCTGTTATTATGATGGATCTACCTTAGTGCTTCCACCAGAGCTGCTTTTTAAAGTTTTTCATTCTATGCTTCCTGGACTTATGCTCAACCAAGACTAGTGATAATAACTGTCTAAAACATAACCTACATTCCCTGGCTAAGGTTTTGCCCATCCAGCAATCTCAACTGCTGTTGAAGTCACAATTCAATGATGGGTGTTTGTCATTCTTGAAGTGTTTCATTGCAATAACATAAAAACCACTTGAATTCCAGGAAGCTCATATTATGCTGAATTTAAGAGCCCTATGTTTCAGCATTTTATCTGCTTTTCCATACTGATATTTCTCATCTGAAGAAATGAGCAAGTCATAAAAGTATAATGCAAGAGAGGATTGCAAGAGGCCTTTACCTCATTTGCCTCCTACACACATTCTGAGGAAACATAAATATACTTGGACTATTCCTAAGTGATATTTGTTTAAGCCGTTCTTTGTATACTGATTTACTGACTGAATTTCTGTACTTACCCCTGCTCATCATTTCTCTTATGTAGAAATAAATTCACTGAAAATTAAAAGAATTGCATCTTATTTTCAGTGGCAGTGGAGAATGTGATCACTATCTCTGTAAAACTGTATGTGTATTTTCCAAACTGTGATAATAGGTGTAATCTTGTGGTCACAAAACTCACATCTATTTGATCTGTGTGGAAGCACATCTGTGCAAAGTGTTGAGGAAAATGCTGATGACATGCCTATTTGTGGAGTCAGGTCACTAAGCATACTAAATCTGTAACCTTAGAAGCATGAACAAACTTCTAGTTCAGTGAGTGTTTCTGTTGTTGGAGACAGTTCATGTGTTATGCCACTTGGTAAGGATGGCCTGGTATTCTGGAGTACGCTGCTGAACTCCGTCAATAGTTTGTGAGATGGTACAGTTGCTTCCTTTGTGGTCCTGTTATCTATTTCAGGACTGGCACAGAGGCAAATCCAGAATATGCCAAGGTTAAGTGGCGTGTGCACAGTATGGTCAGCTGTTGGATGAAAGTTTCAATGCTCTTGAACTCTATTATGGCTTTATTTTTGAGGTCTGTCTTCCTAACAGTAGCAGAAGGGCATCTGTAGATTCTAAGCATTTCTGGGTCATACCTCTACTGCATGCAATGAAGGAGGCAGGAGCACAGACTGAACACAACTGGTCTGTTAAGAGGTGAGAATGGGGGGCAAGTTACTGTACAAATATTGGTGAAAGAATTGTGTCTTTATGCCTCTGTGGTTTCAAATGGGGAATGATCAATGGTGGTTTGAGAGCTTGAAGATGTACACACAGACCTTTGCTGAGGTCTGGGCCACCCTTGGGCTCTACTTGTTGAGGCAGTTGATCAATATGGAAGTGTTGCTTACGTGAAGCAGGGGAAGTGGTGTATCTGTTGCCATTTGGAAGATGGCAATACCTGACTCCCAACAGTCTGCAGCAGCTGCTTGGATTAGTCTCAGCAGATCCTGACAGATATGATGTTTCAGTGGTGTGCTTGGAGCTTAAGGAAGGCACACACAGGTAATTCCCTGACTGGTGCACCAGGATGATGGCGCACATAACTCCAGCCTTGATGTGGCAGATATGCTGAAGTTGTGCTTTAATAAGAGGAATTGTTTTCCTTTTTCTTACATGCCGTTCTGGACTACTGTGCCAGATTCACCACCTTCAGTTGTGGATAGCGTGGTTGGATGCATGTTGTCCCAATATTTAAATCTTTATATTGGGCAGAAATACTCTTCATAGATATGCACCAGTACAGCAGGAGCAAGAAGACTCAGCTTCTTTCTGCCTTGCTCTTCATCCCCAATACCTGGCAGTAGAGTCTGTCCTTTTCTGGGCTTTTTGTACCTGTGTACAAATAACTTTGCTGCCAGAAACTGTTGAACATCTGTCTATGTTATCGAAAGACTGTGGCTATGGGTCACTTTTGGGAAGGGTCAATGCCAGTGACTGGTTTCCCCCTAGCATCTTGCTGCCTTTTGGTCCCTGAGGTAGCTGGAGGTAGGACTCTTCCAGGTAGTGAGAGACAGTGTACGGCAGTAGGCCCATGAGACTTTGAAGTGGGTGGCATCACTTATGCTTGTAGAGATGGAGGGCCTTATGAAGGAAATCCTTCCAGAAACTGCTGATACTTTTTTCAAACAACATATGATTTGTTGTCTTTTTTTTTTTTTTTTTTTTTTTTTTTTTTTGCTCTTTCTTCCCCCNTTTTGATTGTAAGCTGCTTCTGTTTCCTCTGGCTTTGTAGGGTTTGCTGGTCGTTTTCTTGGGATTGTCAGCAGTGAGTGAGTAGCCATGGCCTGTTGGGACAGGCCTGATGGGCATCATCACTCCCGTCATTTAACCTCATTAGTCTCTGACGCAACCTTTCTGCTCATCAAGTCACAAGGTGACCTTTGCTGAAGAACAAGCATTTAATGTATGTGTATGAGTGAAGTCCTGGAGCTACAGATCCACTACTCTCAGCATAATCTATGGCAGCTTTTCATAGTAGGGGAATGGCTTGGTTTTGGCTCAAGGACTACTCTTTCTTTTTTTTCCTCTCTCTCTTTTTTTTTTTTTTTTCTTTTTTCCCCCCTCTCTTGTACATTAACTTGAAAGCCTTTGCCCTGCAGTCAACTAGGGTTCTCTGGTGGTCATGTGCTTTCATTTGCTCTAACAGATGATGGCAATTGACTCTGTTCCAGGACTTTCTAGGCCCCATTTGCTGAACTGAATCCTTGCTTGAAATAGCCAGGAGACTCAGGGCTTTCTGTTGGAAGCCTTTTAAAAGGACTCCAAAGTGCTTTGGAGCATCTCTAGTGGGCCTACCTCTGTTTGGAGACAGAACTGCTGTTCTGAGGGCTAACCTGTCATAGGTTTAGGAGTTACTAAACTATATCTTACAACATACAGGGAAAAATCTTTTCCTTTGTGTCCAGCAGAGAGAACCAGGGCAAAAAACAAGCCCAAACAAACAAACAAACAAAACCCCAAGCAAAAAAAAACAGAGGAAAAAGGGCAGCAACGGCTGGGTATATTGACCCCATAGATTTGAAGTAGCAGGTCTTCCCTCCTTCCTCTTCTGTAGCTAGGAGAGAGAAAAAGACAGTGAAAGGCATTAGAGAGCCAGCTGACAACCAGCTGGACAAGTGGTTTCAGATGCACTGGAAACAATGGTAGTTCTGATCTGAGCTTGAATTAGGTCGTGTCAGATCTGGTCTGTGAGGCACAAATGGTGATTCCATGGCCTGTTTGGATTACTCAGTTCAGGTGCAAGTCTACTACTGTCTCATGAGCCAACACGTTTGTAACGAATCAGCAGTAAATACTTATATGTAGGTTATAATCTGAGCAAAGGGATTCACCCCCACGTAGTTATGGCTAGGTGGTTGATCAGCAGCAGCATGGTTATACGTAACTGGACAGAGCCAGATTCTTCTTGGAGGTGCACCATGAAAGGATCGAAGCTAATAGTTGCAAGACTCTTATTAAAGAAAAAAAAAAATCACAACGAGGGTTGTTAAGCACTGGAGCAGATGCCGACGTAGGACATGAAGCATTCATCCTTGGAGTTTTTGAAAACTTGGTTGGACAAGGCCCTGAGCCAAACTAGACCCAACTTTGAAGCTGCCCCTGCTTTGAGCAGTGGACTGGACTGGATAATGCCCAGAGAATCCATTCCAACCTAAATTTTCCTATAATTCTAATTCTAGCTCCTGTCTGCTTTGTGGTGTTTTGCAGAGTAACTTGCCTCTGCCTCAACCAGCCTTTCCATCTCAGGGTGTAGGAATAGGTCCAGTGCAAGATGTATAACTGTGTGGAAGAGCAGAGCTTGGATAGATTTGTAGCGTTGAAGTTTATTCTGAGCTGGGGTTGAGGTCTTGTGTTTTGTAGATTGGTTGTGAACCAATCATGGTTTGGATTGGGGAAATCGGTACCCAAGTTTGGAGAGCATAAGGTGTGCAGAACAGCTGTAGCAGGTATTGTGCTCTGAGCTTGGAAAATTAGAATATCTACTAAACAGGCTGGTGGTTTCATTTATTGGGAGTTTCCCTCAAGGGAAATAGTTTTCTGAGAGGTATATTTCCTCCTTTGCATGCTTTGTTGTTTCTTAGTAGCAAAAATGAAAGTTATGTTTTCCTGTGTTTCCCCTCTTTTAAACTAAAACAAACGCTCAGAAGTTGGACTTTTCTAATTGTCTTAATTTTTATTGCTCTCTTCTAGACATTTTCAAATTTGTCTTTTTTTTTTTTTTTTAAGCCTCAGCCAAAAATGAGGAAGGGAGGGAGAAAGAGGGGGGTGGGGTTTGAACTAGTGTGTTTTTACACGGTAACTTGCTTAATGATTGTTATTTTTGAAAATGTTAGTCAGATGGTATGTTTAGCATTTTTACCCTCTCCCAGGTTCACCAAACAAAGAGGTGATTTGGCAGTCAACAGGTTTAAGGGGGCAGGATCCCTGACAGAGCGGCAATAATGAGTAAATAGAGTCAGAGGATTTTGGAGTGTCCTGAAGAACATCTGCAATTGATAGTATAAATCTTTTAATTAAAACACTTTAACCTTCCAACCCCATAGCTCTCAAACACTTGTTTCTGCTCTCTGAGATCAGGAGGGTGGGTCCCTGTTCTGAAGAGGTAGACATTTCCAGATGAAAGGAGAGGTGCCATCTGTGGGAGCACTAATTGTATAGGCTGGGAGAAGGTTGCCTGCTTGGTTACTTCTTTCAGTATCAATTATACTTACAAAGCAAAAGTAATAACCCTAAACCAGAAGGTGCCTTACTAGAGCTGAATACAACATTATTATTTGCTTCTGATACTTTACATACATGTTTGTTAATACATCCTAAGAGGATGTCTGTTCCTTTTTGTTGCAGGAAACATCTTGTTGACTCATCTTGAGTGTACTATAGCTGTGCTGTATTATGGCCTTTGTGGTGATGCACAGTATGAACACAGTAATGTCAGAAATTTCTGATTCAGCCCACAGCATGCCTAAGGGGCTTGTTTTCCACTTCTATTAAATCCCAGACTCTTAAGACATCCTGAAAGCACTTAGGGCTTTCAGAGGATGTATAGCATACAAACTCACAGAGTGTGGTGTTCTGCATGCTAGGAATTTGTGTGTTACTAGATAGAAAAAAACCCGGCATTCCTCTCTGTATGAACCATCCTCTTCCTCAATTATGAAAGTAGAATGCTTAAAAGAAAAGAAAGTTGGTTGTTGCTTGTTCTTTAATGTTGAGTTTTTTTCTTTTTTTTCTGTGATTTATTTCAGTACTCTCTGATGCATGTATTTCATATGGTCTGCATTTAAAAAAGTGAAAGATTGGTTGGATAACTTTAAGGTTTAACCAAGGTTAAAACACCTTGAATCTTTCACTAGGTACCTAATGTACTTCATAAGTGTTAGTTTCTAACGTTCAAAAAATGTTATCAAAAGGCAGTATATGTTCAAACACAAAACCACATCTAAATCTGTATCCTCAGTGTATCACTTTATACGTACTATCCTACTTTTGTACAAGATACTTTATGTTGCAGCCATGCCTAAAGGCCTGCTATTAGGCATTACCTACAAAAATATTTCAGGTGTTGCTGTAGTTGGCAGGTTCGCAGTTGGCAGGGGAAAAAACACTCGATATGTTTAGCGTGAATAAGGTCTTGATCTGTGTTTAACATGGAGGAGGATGTCAAAATGCTGCTTGTCCTTTGGGCAGTGCAGCAGCAGGCAGCGGTTGGGCTGTACAGGAGCTGAGTGATCTTTGCTCTTGCAGTGGCTGGCTGGTGGGAACATGGATGCAGTCTCGGTAGGTAGTCAGATGCTCAGTGCATCAACCTCTTGATGAGAAAGTGTGGGTCCCTACTGCCCTGACAGCCAGACTGCATGTTCTCCTTGGCTGCTTGGCCACTGCTTTGTGATCTTAAATGGGTCAAGCTTGGTGTTTACAGGCAAAGGGATTAAAAAGTGGTATAAACTAGGAGGAACTGCAGTGAGGAAGAGACAAATACGAAAGGATGTGCTTGGCTGGGGTAATGGGTGGGTGTTGCAGTTACAAGAAATAGGGGGAGAGAGGTAGAGAATTACATGGGGAGAGGAAATATTACAGTAAAAAAAGATCTGACAATTAACGCCAACCTGCTGATTTGAGTTGATCATATTTGTGTTAGAGGGTTTCATGGCAGAAAGGCACAGAAAGCGTATATCTTTTGTAAATAAATACAGTGGTCATTAGAATTAGCAGTTAATGATAAGTATTTGACTCTAATGACAGTTTTCTTGTGATTTCAGAATATCACTTGTTGATTCCGTATTTTAACAATTGATAACGTAGCAGAACTCTCTACTTTTCACAGGAATAAAATTATGCTCTGCCCTGTATATAAAGGGATGTGAGCGTGTGTGTGCATGCACAGCCAATTTATCAATTTAGGCATGGTTTATCAGCAAAATAGCTTCTTCTGTATTACTTCTTGGCAAATTCCGGCTCCCTTAAAGACATTCTGGATGCGTGAGGGGAATAGGAACCAAAAATACCATCTCTTCATCTATTTCCTCTTGTTTGTTTTTAGTGGAGACTACAAAATTAATTAATGTTTAGTTTGTGAATGATTAAGAGTGTCAGTGAGAGAAATTGACCAACGTAGCCTGTCTGTTTTCCATTAAGATGAAGGCTAAAGTTGTTAGGGGGTTGTGCCCGAAAAGTGGAAGGAGCATTAGGCAATGATATGACTGGTGTTACGACTCTTGCTCCTTAGGCAGAGTCAGACTGCTAAACTGTATTTCTGCTGGTAACAGTGGTTGCTGTCCGTGAATCAGTTATGGCTCAGTCTTCACAGAAGACAGCCTACTGGCAGGTAAGCTATTCCTAAGTCATGCAGAGTGGGAAACGTGTGCTTCTTGGCTGGTGCTCATGGTGGAAAGGTGGAAAGGAGTGTACAAGCTCCTTGCAATCTTTTATCACCTTTTGCCACCTCTACTCTGCCCTTTTGCCACTGTCTTGAGTTAAATCCTATCCTCACTTAAGAGACTGCGTTCAGAAAGGAGACATCTGAGAAGTTGTGGCATGACTGCATATTGTATTATAGACAATGAGATGCTGTTAGTTTAGTCTCCTTTGCAGGAGCAGTGTTACATAAACTAAAAATGCATGGACGTGTATATTACAGTCAACAAAATCTTATATTTCAAGCTGTACTTGTTGGTCTGCATCTACCTGCAAACCTGGTTTTTGCCTTATCTTTTGCTCTTAGATGTGCAACAGTGCTAACAGTATATCAAATCTATGTGTTTGAGACAAGTGAAATATGCCACAGGCCTACTTTTACCAGTCAGTCATAATCTATCTGAAGCTACAAACTGGTGAGATGCTAGTGCCTTAAGTAATAAAAACATTGCATCATGGAGAAGAAAGGTTTTTGTTTTAATTTTAACACTGTACTTCCTATATTCATTTTTGTCATAGAATTGACTTTGCCCAAGTTGTACTTGCTAAATAAATAATTCATGATCTATAGTCTGCAGGTAATGCCAAAAAATTCTGCTTGGTTCCCTTCTGGTTTAGGTTACATGAGGTAGAAAATGAAATGTAAATAATGTGTTGCTCTCTTCTGGATTTTTTTTTTCTATTGTGCATGTTTTGATATATTAAAATGCATTATCCTTTTAGGACGCTGCTCTAGGAAAACTTCCAGGAATTCACGTGACAGTTGGGCATTGCAGACTATGCAAGCTGCCTGAAGCCAGGGATCACAAGAAGTGACATGAATACAAAAAATTTCCAAATTCTATGTAGCATTTCAAATTAAGAGTTCCCAGGTGCTTTACTCCTTTGTTCTGTTTCTCTTGGCGGAACTAGGTGTTTTAAATGAGTTTCTCTTCATGGCACCAAAGTTGACCTCTGTTTCTATTGCTTAATAGCATTTTCAGCTTTATACAACATCTAACCATATTAAGTCTCTTTTCAGTTCTTTGGCTTTGTAAATCTTAAAACCACAGGAGATTCAACACCTGCTGCTTTTAAGGTTTATGTTGTACTTTTTGTATTTGGGGTGCATGTTTCAAATTTCCCTAAAACTGAGCATTATTTGAGAAGTGGCAAGTTAACTGAATGACATAGACCTTTAAAAATTCTGTATTTTGAAGTAATTTTGGCTAGAAGTTTTCCTGGGAATAGTCTTGCAGTTTCAAAGCAAGCTTAGGAATTCCTTTTTCACCTTTGTTTGCCATGGCAACAAACTATATGTCATTTAAGGGAGACCATCCATCTTGTGAAATATTCTGGTTCTCCTGCCTTGTATAGTAGCTTCCACTGTTTTTGTTTTTGGTTTTCTTGGCTCTAAAGAATGTTACGTATTTATTGATTGCAGCTTACAAAATTTATATAAAATCTGTTGTAAATAGTAGGAGAAAAGTACTACTGGCTAGATGGGAACAGTAGTCTTTGATACTAGCTAATTTTGTTTGGTTGTGGGGTGTTTGGATGTTTTTTATTTTAACTCTGTGTATATCCTACTGAGTGGAAACTTTCATGTCTGCCCTGCCACACGCATAGGATCTAACACCACGTATTTCTGCAGGAAGTATGACACAATAGAAGCAGATTTGTAGAGCATAACAGTTAGTGCTGAGGACCTGATAGTCACCCTGTATGTATTTGGGGTTTTTCTTTTGGGCTAGCCATAATCTGGTCCCATGGACTGAATGGTGACTGCTGGTTTAAGTGCACTAGTTTTGTGCCTGGAGCACACTTTAAAGGTTAGTTTCATCTGAAAGAATCAAGTTTGCTCACTGTACTATGCAGTGTGAGTTACAGAGGACTGTCAAGAAAAGCAGGCTCCTGATCCAGACTAAAACATTAACACTGACACACCCTACATCTATTACAATTTAACCTATAGAGCCATGGATCTTTTGATGTAAATTGAAATTGCTCCTGCTTTAAGTGCTGAAAGTCTACGGTTTGAATGGCTGTGTCAGCCAAGATGATGACCACCACATACAAACAAGGTTTTTAATATAAAATCCAAACTAATGATAGCTCATTAGTGGCTCTAGCTTAAAGGAACAAAATGAGACACTTCAATTGCTTGTTTGTTATAGATAAGACTCTTTAGCCACTAACAATGTTTGGCTCATTTCCTTAGGAGTAGAAGTTTTGAAATTGTGATGGTTTTTGTTGGCTTAAAGTAAAGCTTTTTGGTCTAACATGTAAGCTGTGTACAACAAGGTGGCACTAAATTTCTTTATAGAACTTGCTACAGAGTTGTCCCTAGCAATATAACATAATTAATTGCAGAATTCTAAATTACTAGAGCTAAAAGAGTAGAGAACAAAACTATTATACTAAAAGTGTGCTTGGATCTGTTTTTATGCTAACCTTTGGAAAACTTTTCTGATGGTTGCAGGCAGCACTTCATATTTAAGTATGGACCGGTTTGAAGATGTATCAGATGGTGAAGTGGATCATGCTTTCTTTGACAGTGATTTTGAGGAAGAGAAAAAGAAAGCTGAAGAAAATGATGAATGTGTAGAGAAGGAAAGTACAAAGGCAATTCTTGCAGACCCTGATTTGGTTTCTAATTCAAAGGATGCGAAGTGTTGTGAGGAGGAAAGTGAAGAAAAGCAGAAAGATTTGCGGGAGGATCAGTCCCTAGAAAATAGCACAGATTATCTTGGAGATGCTTCATCTTTGTCACTTTCTCCAGTTGTAGAGAATGCAGGTACATCTGGAGTAACATCTGCAGCAAGTAGGGGAACACAGGAGAATGTTCCTGCTGGAATCCCCAAAATAGTTAAAGAAGGTGAAGAAAATTATTATACGGATGAAGAAGATAGTAGTGACGATGGCAAAAAACAGAAGGTTAGACCAAAGTCAGCTAAGCAATCAAACAACATTAAAAAGGCTAGCAAAAAATACACTAATATCAGCTCCTCCTCCTCTTCCTCCTCCTCTTCCTCCTCATCCTCATCCTCAAGTTCAGATACAGATTGTTCTGATACAGATTCCGATAGCTGTTTATCAGATTCATCTCATTCTTCCTCAAAGAGGAATGCTTGTAAGAATGCTCTTCTGTCTCCAAAACAAAAATTCAAGTCAGCAATGAAATTAGCAGAAGGAAAACCAAAGCTCGGTGACTACTTGGAGGAGTCTGAAGACACAGTGACTGATGTAACACCTCTGTCAACTCCAGACATCAGTCCTATCCAGTCTTTTGAACTTGCAGCATCAAATGATAAGAAACTAAAAATAAAAAGACAGGAAAATGTGAACCAAGAATTATATGGTAATTTTGAAGAATTTAAGTACAACACAAAATTTGTAAAACCTATGAGGCTGGGAAATCCAATCTTATGTCTGTATTTTTTTCATTAGATTCCGAGTTTGATCGCAGATATAGTCGAAAAGTCCTGCATGATGCCATGGACCTGAATCAGCTTTTGAAAGGTGACTTTTAAATTTTCTTTTTACAAAGTATGACATCTGTACATTGTTGAGAACAATTGAGTTCTAATAGAATAGAATGAGGTTTTAATGTGCCACATGTATTTTTAAAACTGGTTTGTGATTAAGCTGTGTTGATCTAAATCTTTGAATTCTTATGTATGTAAATATTACTGATTCTACAGTGGAGAAAGAAGCATGTGTATGAGCATGTGTTGGTATGCATATACCTAGAAGTAAGATGGACAGACAGGGTGAATCTCTAAATAAGATTTCATATATTAACAAACTGCACGTGCATTTTGAGAAATCAAGGTTTACTGGACTATGCCACAATTTACTATCTAAATTAAAACACCAACCTTTCTCATAAAATGCTGAGTTATTGACCTTCAGAATTGAAAGGGAGTCCAAAACTACATTGTGTATTCCTATATTTAAACTTCTGGTACCTTTTTGATAATGAAACGGAATTATTTGAAATTCTTTTTTGAACTAAGTGTCTGCCTTCTAAAATACCATAAAGTTGACTGAAGGCATTTTAAAGAGAAAAATAACAGATAATCTTTACTAAGACTTGAGTGGTTGCTTCTTGCCAATAGATTTAAGAAATCTTAATAATGAGGTCTGAGAGAGAGAACTTGGTATCTCTTTCACTGCTTTCATTGCAAAACTTCATTGTGTGGGGTGAGAATGCACTGGATGATCTCTTGTGCGTATTTTAAGGTCTACACAGTGCTTTTGTGCTTGTTTTCGTGGCCCAGAGTTTTCAGTAGTAAAATCTATAAAATAAGAGGCTTGGTTCAAGAAATCTGCTGATCTCAGGTGAGGAAAGCGTCTTGCAGTGTACGTGTGGTACACTTCAACCCAAGTTTGCTGTATTGCGGTAGATACGGCATGACTAAATCTGCATGTGTCATCTTCCTTCACTTTGTACCTTGCCAGACTGAGCCTATAGTGAGTAAGGATTCAAAATATATTGTATGCGCCATTTAACTTTCCTATGAATAGAAATGAGGATTTTACTTGTGTGGAAATTCTTCTGATGGTAAGAAAAGCAGAGCTAGCCATCAAGAAAGGTAGACCTGATTTTCATCTCTGACAGTCCTTGTGTTCCAGCAACTCTTTCGTACTAGAAAAGGTTCCAACCACTTGTCAAAACATGTTGTTAGAATAGTTGTTGCTAGGCAATTGAAATTATGATGTCCTACATCTTTATTTGTTCCCTGCTAGCAAGAAGCTATTTAATAACTGGTGATTATGGAAGGATTCATCTCATCCCTAAAACAAATGGGTATTATAGCTCAGAGTAAGTATTCTCAGAGATGAATCTCTGTTTGGAGTGGGGGGGAATTTTTTCCCAAAACTGAAAAAAAAATTCTAAATAACAATAATAAAGATTGAGTAATGAGAAGTAGAATTCATATAGTTTGGCAGCTAATGTTCCTGATTAACATGCATATTACTCCCAAGTGCCTCTCTAAATTGGCGAGCTCAACATAGCTTAATTACTTCGGGTATTTTGAAGTTTAAATGGGGCAGGATTATTAATGGTGGAAAGTAGCTAGTCTGGGAAAATAGAGCTAATCTTATTCAGAGTTATTGCTTCCAGGTTTTTCTGTACTCATTTAAAAAAAAAAAAGTGCAAATCATTCCCCCCTGCCCCAGTCTGCATGAAATGTTCATCAGAACTGCATGGGCATGAGCATTGCTTCAAGTGAGAGCAGTGTAAGCCCAGACCTGAGTGCATGAAAGAGTATTTAAATGATCATCAGGATGTCTCAGATTTGGTTTTAAAGTATAATATTCTTCTAGTAATCTATACTGATGAAGCATTTCGTTTAAAATTTTGGTCAAATATACTTGTAATATAGCTGGGCCTAAGCATTTACAGCACTTATGTGAATTTAATTTCCCAAGGTCCCCAGAAACTTGCAGAATTTCAGTGTGTTCTGTTGCTGTGTTGTTTCTAAGGGACGTGCAATAATTCATTTTGTACAATTCTATACATTGGTAACGTGAACATTTGGGAAGACTAGAATCTCTTGTATTGAAAAAGAATCACAAGAACAAAGGAAGGGAAGAAGTCCATTAAAAGAGCATGGTGTTCAAAGAACAAGTTTTGGACTAGAACAAGAGTCTGGTTATTTAGCAGCTAGGTAGTTTGTGTATCTTAAAATAGAATTAATTTGAAGCATTTAGAAAACATGTTGCAATTAAATTAAAAAGGAGCTGAAATAGTTTTTTTTCTCTATATTATATGCCATTGATACATATTTGTGCTCATATTGCAAACTATTCATTTTTATAGGCATTTTTAAAAACTCATATTTAGATAAAAAAATTTATCATGCCCTTACATCTCCTAAAGCTATGCTTGTTCTTGATAGAAGCCAAATTTTAAGTTATGCTTATTCTGAATAATTTAAAATCTCACAAATAACATAATTTTAGTTGGAAATCTCATAGTCTCCATGCTGTATATTGCACTTGGAATGCTTTTTAGGTGGGTATTGCTGTGCAGCTTTATCACTCATCTTAGAAATATTCTTTAGTGACCAGAACTCTGAACAAGAGATTGATAAAGATATGTGATAACGCTTGGTTACTCCATCTGAAAGTTGTAATTTTATGTATGCTGTTACTGAAGTGAGCATTACTAGGAACTGCAACTTGCTATGCAGCCTCCGTTCGCCTTATGGGAAATAGCTGAACTAGTTTTAGTCAAAATGGCAGAAATCTGCTTGGTAACATAGCTGGGGGCAAAGTGAAGATGATGCTTGAAAACTGGAGAGAAGCAGGTTTTCCGTGTTGCCAAAGACAAATAAAGCATAGGAATGTAGGCCTTACATTGGCATTTATTAGACAGGAGTCGAGCCCTGTTTCAAAGGGAAGGAAGAAGTACAATAAAAAGTGCAGTTTTCAGAACCTGCAGGTTGTATGTTTTTATTGGCATGGCACGCATGCTGATGGAGGAGGAGTGTGTGAACAGTAGAGTACTCTTGAGAGCAGATGCAGCATGAAGGAAGACAGATGAACACATGCAGTGAAGAAATTGTGGAGCCCAGGTATCCGTAAGCTACCGTGTTAAGGTATGGGGTGCACACTCACACTGTTTCAGTTGTAAGGAGCCCGCAGTTTGCAGTGGGAACAGTATTGCTAGAAAGTGCAGGCCATAGTGAAAGCAGAGGTGGTGCAGGGTGAACGAATAAACTCGGAACTTTTTGGATCAATCTCTGTTGTTTGTTTCCAAATCAGTCCTGTGGCAGTGTCTGATGCTCAGTTCAGAGTGGCTTGGAGTTCAGGTGGAGGGAGCACCTGTCTGCAGCACCCTCCCTGAGGAGCAGAGCCTACCCCACTCGCTCATACTGAAGCCCTGTGGCTGCATAGCTCGGAGTACTAAAACCAGCCTGGTTCATGTTACGATCTAGGTCTACCTGGACTATGTTGTTCAAGTTACTGGACTTAGTGATTACTTATTAATTATCCCTGAATTGTGCATAAAAAATCTTGGGTTTATCTGTTTTGGTAGCTGTTAACTGATGAATTGTTTAATTGTTCTTGGTAGTGGTTTTTACTTCTGTTCATGAAAACCACTTGCTGTTTGGGTGGCATGCTTATTTAAAATGTTTATAAATGCTAAATATATGACACTTGAATCCTCTCGTTTTTACAGATGTAGAAGTTGATGTTTAGGAGGCTTACATTACAATGCTAAGACTGATGTCATGTAGCTGTTGTCATTATGGTGTATGACTATAAGAACTATTGCAGCACTGTGGAGTAAGACAGCCACGCTACTTGGGAATTTAAATGTCTTATCAGTGTGGCCAAGAACATAGGTACTCATAATTTCAATTACTCAAGGTTATTAGGGTTTATATTTTACAGACCTCTCCTCACTCTTTAGCTCTCCTTTTTTCACCATCTGCATGGAAAAAAATATAGGTGTGATTATAATTTTTCAGGTCAAAATACAGTTCTTCAGTTGTTTCATGATGTTATATAGACTTTTGTATGTAATTCTTTTGTGAGTCAATGCTGTTTCTACTTTGCTATAAACTTTAAAGATCTTTCAGAAAATTAAAATAATAACTAACTCAGAGCAATATTCAAAACCCATAATAATAAATGTCAGAGTTATCTCCTTTTCTGCTGTACTCTCGAGTAATCTGAACACAAAAAGAGAATTAAATATGCCAATGCAAAGAAACAGATTGCCAAAAATTGATTTTGGAAGTGCTTTCATAAAGCTCCATGTTAGAAAGCTGGGAATAAAGAATTGGAAATTTTTCTGATGCTGTTTTGCTTGATCCTGTCCTCATCCAATGTCCCATGTAATTTTAAGGAATTGAGGTTATGCAGATAAAGAGATGGGTTAAGCATATGCATGTGAATTAAGCACTCATCCATTTCCATCCCATTATGCTGCAGACTTGCTCTCTGTCTTTAGACACGTCTCTTGGTTTCTGTAGCTCAGAATACAGAGTTGTATGCTGAAAATGCTGTTTATCTCTTTATCTGAATTTATGTTGGGTATCAATACAGTAGTAATGGGATTGCACAAGGTATATAGAGTGCTAAAGAATTTAGCACTTCATGTTTTCTTCTTTGTAAAATGGGGTTGATACCTGCTTATTTTACAGAAGTGTCTGTGAGAATTAGTCTGTAAATCCACGGTATTAGCTATTATTAACTTGAGGAGGTGGTGTGATGGGGTAAGTAGGACAATGGGCCACGGGCTGAAGACCTGAATTCGATCCTTGAAGCTCTCACTGACCTATATGCTCTCTGATAAATCTTTTTGCCTCTTCTGTGCCTTTGATTTTCCGTTGTAAAATAGTCAGAGCTCACTTGGTGAAAAGCACTGTGATATAAATATAATTATTATGAAAGTAAAAGCTCTATGTCTCTGAATAAAAGCTATTGTAGAAAACTAAATAGTAGCTTCAACTGAACATGTAGCAATTGCTTAAACTTTTTTTTTTTTTGCTATAATTTGTCACTCGGGAAGTAGAATAAGTTTTTTATAACTGAAATTTCTTCTCTTAGGGGTATGTTATCTGTGTACTCATTCATGCTGAACTAGTGTATTTGTAGAATAACTATTAAACAATACCTAAATTTAAAGTAGACTCTTAAATACATACATAAACACCCAAACTCTACAGTTGGACTAAACATGTACAGCTTTTTCACTAAGTCTTGTTTAGTTTGTGTGTTCATAGTGTGAACTAATTGTGTGTGTATGTGTATACATATACATCAGTTTTGCAGGTCTAGTAACTCTTGTTGAGGTAGAAGAGCAATTATCAGCTTATTCTTACATTTAGAGTTTGAAAACATATTGAAAATATTTAAGATTGTAAAGAGATCCAGACTTTCCCAACATCCATAAGAAAATGCGTAATTTTGGGGGAAAAAAAATTCTGCACCTGTAAAGTATCTCTGTCTTTTTCATGACATCAAGAAATAACTAGCAGCCCTATTTAAGCATAAATTTTTCAAGAGGAAAATTTATACTTGAAAAGCACATTCTCCTTTTCTTAAAAAAGCCATCAAATCACAAATTCTCCAAAAATACTTTTTAAAGAGTTCTGTGACCTGAAATAATGGATATTCTAGGAAATACCTGTTTAGAGATACTACAGGAAAATAATTTTAGATTGAAACTATTAGATGTTGGTGAAGAACTGTGATTTAATCCTTTTGTATTTTTCAAATGTGTTACAGATGTGGTAGTGGAGCAGTATAACACAAAACACCAGGCAAACTTAAAAGTGTAAGCACTGAGGCAAATTAATGCGATTGCAACAGATACACTGAAACATGCATGATTTTATTTTAACCTTAATGCCATTAGGACAGCTGTATCCTCCTGTCCTAGTGCATTTGACTTGGTAATTATAATTTGTGTTTTATATAAGGTTTGGCCTTTCTCAGTCTGCAAGGTCATTTCAATGCTTACAACCTGAAAGCAATAAACAGCTTGTTTATTGCTTAAAAGAAAGTCAGGTGTCTCTCCATGGAAACCAGCTTTCATAGAAATCCTGTGAATAACCAGAGAATTTTCTTTTCCTGCTTACCAGTAAATGAGAAGTAGAACTGCACACTGTGCAAGTCTTTATGCAAATGCTGCTGCTTGTTATCCCCCTCCCCCAAATTACTGATTTATGGTCTGGCTGATAATGAAGTGGTAAGTAGGCATTTAGTTAAATTACGTATTACCCACTGATAGAGTATGAAGCTACAGGTAAATCATATTTAATTGTTCCAAGACTTACAAACTCTTTAGAACCTTAAATAGTAACATTAAATGGTAGTGTTGCCTCATGTTGTCATTGGCCACTGCAAAAATAGATAAACCATTCAAACACATACACATTGTGATTAGAGAGTAGTGTGGGTGCATTGTTGAACAAATAATTGAAATAACTTTGAAACTCATATATTTGAGTGATATAACACTAACTGTACCTGAAACATTTAATAGCATTTAGAATAAATGCATTTAGCTCTTACATGGGATCTTGATTCTTTATTGATGGTGAATTGTCCCTGGTTTTGTAGGCTTGTGCTGACCTCACTTAGACACCTACTGCCTTTACCATGAAAGCAATGTTGTTGCCAGTGAATGTTGAAGCGCATTCAATGCATATTGGACATACATACTTGCTGTGGATTACATACTTTTCTGTCATAGTAAGTGTGCAGAGAATAGGAATATGATGCTGTGTAAGTGGTGTTTTGCAGAGTGCAGGTTGGACAGATTTTCAGCCAGGTAACTTTGGAAGTAGTGGAAACTATTACTGCAGATTTGAAGTTCTGGTGTCAGAAGCCTTATTCTGGACCATGGAAATAGTGTCACCCTTGCTTCAGGAAGGCCTGCAGAACCTTTTGCTCACTGCTTCATTAGATTGCTACTGTGGTTTATTTGAGCATTGTTTAAGGAACAGTGATTTCATGGATGTCTCCTGCCCTCTGCTTGTTTTGTTAGGAACAAGCACTTACCCTGTAGTATTAGTGATCCTCTTTCAGTAAGTGACACAGTACGCATTCTGTTGCTTGTCTTTTTTCTACTAAACTTTAAACTCTCCCATTGCACAGTTCCTAAGGAGATCAATGTTGCATTTGCTGTGATTTAGAAAAGGCTATCTATGGATAGGCTTCAGTCAGTTGTGGTTTGTTTTGAAGTGGTGTTTGCAGCTTAAATTCTTCCTTAACATAGATCTTAACTAAGTAAAAACCAACTCTAATTTATTAATTTATCAACTTGAAGAACAACAAACCAACTACTTTTAATGTGCTATCTGATGCAATGCCTTGCTGTATTGTAGCACTGTTGCTGCAAAGAGCTACTTGTGAAATTTCAAGTGTGGTTCATGCAGAAGGCTAACTATAAAAAGATCAGTTGAGGAACTGAAGACACTAGTGAGGAACTGGAGAGTTTTAGATGGATCTTTTCACCACATCCCCTTGAAGAATACTTGCTGCTGCACATGTTGTATTGGGTCTGAACTTTTGGTGCAAAATTAATGAGTCTTCTGCAATTCAACAATGTATCGAGAGATTAGTTACTAGTTTTTGGCAGTCTTCTGCTCAGGCTTCACTGAATAACTTCACAGCAGAACCTTCATGGTGATCTTAACAACTCTTTATTATGTTTCTTTTGAGTTGTGATAAATTTGATATTATCACTGTTAGCAAGCCCTTAACCTCAAGAGTTGTCAGAAAGCTGTTGACAGTAATAAGGTCAGTTTCTACACTAAGTATAAATAATAAATAATAATGAGGCTAAGAATGAACAGCGTAGGGAAGAAAGTGGGCTGGAGTCTCTTTTCTGCCTGCCTCAAGTGGGAAAGGCTATATTTGTGGTGAGGTGATAAAAGGTGTGGATGAGGCACTGTAGAAGGAACATATATTGAAAGGAAAAAGACTTAGGAGAGGCTAAGGAAAGGAGGAAAAAAGAAGAAACGAATACAAAAAGAGGAGTCTGTGCATTGGGGGGATGTGACTGAAGAAGCTGGAAGGTGAGAGTAAAGTTAGTCAGTAAAATTTTGTCATGCTTTACTCGTATGTAAGAATTAGTATCCCGGAGAGCAATGCATGAAAATGTACATAGATATGTATTCACACTAACTGCCTGAGAGCTTCTGGTAAAATACCGGTGGTGCTTAATGCTACAGAAGTTGCGTACCACTGCCCCCTAGGAGATCTGAGTGACCAAGTAACGCAGTGCTTGTTGAGCCCCGCGTGTAGCAGTCGCTGCAGGACTCCTTGAATCATTATTTCTAAAAGCATTTACTGACCAGCATTGAGGGGAAAGGGCAAGGTGTTTGTTCCATGTCATTGCTCTGTTTTTATTTTTTTTTTATCACAGCTATCCAGAAAAATGAGCAAGTCAAAAGATCAGTAATTACCTTGATGCTTATTTCTCTCTAAGCATTTTTAATCTGTGTTTGCTGGTTATAGTTCATAGCTGCATCATAAGAGTGTACACTCTCCACCAAAGTATAGCCAGCTACCTTATAGAGAATTAAAACAATCATATACCAGTAAAGACATGAAATCTGTATTTCTAATTTAAAATGTCCTCATTCAGAATGCCATTGCTCTAAATGGAATTTGACTAGTTCACACCTTTCACAGAAAGAGCTGTTTGGAATTTGCACTGACAGTTATTCAGAAGCTTAAATGTCTCTTGTAAGAGACTGCATTACCAGTAGCATTGGTGCCACAAAGCTAGGTCAAGACTTCAGTCAAACAACTGTTCTTTGCCACAACCTGATTTCCACTCTTGCATATGATGTGCAGTCTTGTTTAACCTGTGAGATGCTGTGGATGTAAGTCAAAAGATGAAATTATCTTTCATAGCTTTGTAATAATACAATTATCAATTATGTAACATGATATATAATAAATATCTTCTTCAGATGGTTGCTCTAATTACTTTCTTCCAGCTGTGTTCTGCAGTGCTGGTTTTGCATGTTCCCATAAGGACATATTTAATTATTTTTTTACTGAGAAGTATGCTGCAGATTGATGTTATCATGTGAATTGTGTGGCTCTAGTTACTTTCTGTGCATTTCTTTTTGCCCCTTGCAGGTGTATCTAGATGAATCTTATCCCAGGTTTGTCTCCTCAAATGGTGTTGATGGCTGTACTAGTTTTCCCTTGAGAATAACTTAATAAATTATAAAGATGCTTTTCAACACATTTAAACTTTGTTAACCTGTTGGTTGGCACACTTGAACTGCACTAGTTTGCATTGTGTCTTGGTTTTGAGGTGATTTGCATCTTCTCTTGACAAATTAAAACAATATTTGCTAATGTGGACAACCTCACAGTTAGAGCTGCCTAGGGGCAGTTCTTGCCTATATTGGCTGGTGTACTGCTGGTGCAAGCTTACTAATTTCTAGAGGGATTTTGAAATTCATGAACTGTTTGGATTCTGAGTTCTGGATACTCTTTCTAAATTTCTCAAAGACAGTAGCAATATTTGCTTGCATCAATTCTGGAACAGACTCACTTGAGATACTGCAAAAAAGATTTAATTTCATTTTGTTTTGAAGTAAAAACACGCTCATCATTCTTTGAGGATTTTAAGGTATTAAAGGCTGCCTCAGACATCCCTCGCCAAAAAATTGCTGATGTGGAAGTGTGTGCTGAGGAAATATTACTGCATGCCTGTTTTTTTTTCATTCTGCTTTTCTCAAAGCTTCTGCTTTGGATGCTTGTTTTGCTTGTGTGGGGCTTTTAGGGGTAAGAGTGAGGGGTATCTTCTGGAGGCACTGTGATATTGGAGGAATGTGGGGAATGGCTTGAGTAAGGCGGCATCATCTGTGTCTCAGCTCCAAAAATCTGTTTGATCTAATCTGGTACCACCATTCCTGTACCATAGATAATGCAATGGTTTGATGGGGTAATACCATGACAGCAAAGCTCTTAAAGCAGTTGCCAGATCTACTGCAGAGCTTTAGAAAGCAAAGGCTTAGAAACAGGTCAATAGCAAAGCTGCAGTGGAACTATAATAAACATAGGTGGTTCTGGCTGAGTGTGAAGTTTTCCAGTTGTTATCTTATCTTGCAATTGTGCAAGTCTGCCTTGCTGTGTATTTTTAAGTGTGCATTCTTTGTTCTTTTGTCTTGAAACCTCATATCCTGGTTTAATTTGTCAGTTTTTTACTGGTTTAAATTGCCAGACCCCACTAATTTTTCTTCTGTTATATATGCTCACTCATTTCTCTCCATGCATTAAATTTAATTTCCATCTTTCCCTTTGCAATTCCTGCACCAACATGATGTAGGATCACCTCAGGAGCAAAGGATCAACAAAATCACTTCAGGAAATGCATTTTGTGTCTCTGAGTCATGCTTCCCCAGTGCCAGTTTTCTGTCTCAAACATCATTTCTGTTCTGTCTGTCAGCTGAGACAGATATTTTAGATATCTTTGGAGCAAAGTTTAAATCTCTTTCCTTGTGCAAACATCTAAATACTAATTTATGGTTTAATTCTTGGTTCTGTAAGTTATTTCTAGTCCTGACTTCCTGAAGCTGTGTTTTCTATTGCTTGGAAAACTTCTCTGATGCTTATATTGGTGCCACAAATGATACCACTGTGATGATTATTTTGTTCAATGTTGCTTTAGTGCTGTATAATGGTAGCCCCATTAGCATATATATATATATATATGTATGTTAAAAAAATTGCACATCCTGATTGCTGGTACCATAGTAACTACAGTAAAAATATTTGAGGGTGGAAGTCTAAGCATATTGTGTCAATATAGAAGTTGGGCAAGCATACTGGTAAAGGTAGAGATCAGGGGTGATCGGAGTCAAAAAGGGGATCCGGAATACTGACCATGCAGAAGAACTGACTGTGCACGTAAGGCTGATTTATATTCTGATTTCTGAATAACAGATACATTCTACACAAATGCTTACAGAATGTCTGTGTGCATATTGCTGATTCTCTTGTATTGCTCAGTTGTTCGCTGCATCTGTTCAACTCCTCTGGATTATCAGTCATAAATGGGGAGGGGGGGGATTCCTAGTGAGAAGGAAGCAGATGGATTTTAACTAAGGCCAAAATTAGACTTGATTTTTGTGGTGAAACTTGTGTAAAATCAACATACTGAGGACAATTGAGCATCCCTGAAAAATTCTGAAATGCATAAATCTGGAATTCAGATGGGGGGAGGTGAAATGTATCTTGATTTTTCAGGTCTGTAAATAAATCCTAATAATAGAATGCAAGATTCGTATTTAGTTTGGTTTGTTTTTTTAATCTGAGTATTTTACTTTTTGCCATTTTAAAGCTTTCCTACAGTTGGAGAAAAAAGAACAAAAGCTAACCATCGATCAGCCATCTAAAGGAACAAGGAAAAATTATTCTTTCACAAATGAAGAAGTAAGACAGATTGATCGGGAAAACCAAAGGTTGCTAAAAGAACTGTCCAGACAGTCTGCAAAGCCAAGAAGAAGTACCATGCTGAAGAAGTCAGCTGTACCGCCTCCTAAATTGTACCACAGTGCCCTCAACAGGCAAAAGGAGCAGCAAAGAATTGAAAGAGAAAACCTGGTAAGTTTTGAAAACTGATTTGGATCAGTAAATTGAGAAGGACCATTTGTTGTCAGATGAACTACTGCTAAATACTTAGAAAGCTGATAAGGCAGCACTTGGAGCTTTACTGCAGTAAGTCTGCAATGAATTTCCTTTACTGTGCTGTTTGCATAATTGTTCATATGTTTTCTTGGGGGGAAAAATGATGCTTTTTGCAGATGAAAATAGATTTTACTTTATATCAGTTTGCTCTACTTTAGTATCATTCAATTTAAGAGAAACAGCCATTATTGTTAACATGCTCATAACATTGGATAGCAGTCTAACTCTATTCATCTTGCTTCATGCATCGTGATTACTTGTCTCTCAAGAACAGGGTTGCAAAAAATAAAGCAATCAGTATGTTAGCATCAAACCCATTATATTTGAAATACAGAGGATACAACGTGAATGTCAATTTTATTTCTTGACTCATTTTACAGCTATCCGTCTCTTTCAATATTTGTAGCACTCTGCTTGTCACAGTATTTGAATATAATGGCAATCACAATAACTTTAGTGGAAAACAGAAATTCAGACTAATTTATAAGGATATTGGTAGAGTTTTCAAATAACAAAAATAATACTGATTTGAATAAGATATTTTTAGTGATTGAATTGTAATACACATAATGATATTTTCATATCTCCTAGTTGCTCATTAGTGTGTTTGAAAAGGAGATAAAATATAGTTAAAATATTTGGAAAACTTATAGTGGAAGTAATTTATTCACTTTTTTTATCAGTGTAAGTGTAGGTTCCAATTTCCTTTTCTATTGATAAACAGAGATATAGATTCAACATGGAAAAAGTCTAGTTGACCTATTGTCATGGTTTAACCCCAGACAGCAACTAAGCACCACACAGCTGCCCGCTCACTCCCCCTGCAGGGGGTTGGGCGGAAGAGAATTGGAAGGGCAAAAGTGAGAGAACTCGTGGGTTGAGATAAGAACAGTTTAATAATTGAAATATAATAAAATAATAATAATAAATTGTAATGAAAAGGAAAATAACAGAGAGAGAGAAATAAAACCCAAGAAAGACAAGTGAAGCAAATGAAAACAATTGCTCACCACCAATTGACAAATGCCCAGCCAGTCCCCGAGCAGTGGCCCCCTCGCCAACCTTCCCCCTAGTTTTATTGCTGAGCATGACATCATATGGTGTGGAATATCCCTTTGGTCAGTTGGGGTCAGCTGTCCCGGCTGTGTCCCCTCCCAACTTCTTGTGCACCCCCAGCCTGCTCGCTGGTGGGGTGGTGTGAGAAGCAGAAAAGGCCTTGACTCTGTGCAAGCACTGCTCAGCAGTAATGAAAACATCCCTGTGTTATCAACACTGTTTCTAGCACAAATCTAAAACATGGCCCCATACTAGCTACTATGAAGAAAATTAACTCTATGGTTGCCAAAACCAGAACACCTATTCAGGAAAATATGTTAGGTTTTAGTTTTTCCAGCTTTCAGACATCTAGATTGTTAAAACTTTGCAAAGTAGGAAAATTTCTCGCCAGCTTCACTAGACTACAGTTGACCGAAAGAACGGTATACTTCACACACTGAAAGAATTTGGCATGAATACTTGTTATAGATGTGTGATACTTCTCATTGCCTGGGGAAGAAATGTTTTTAGGCTTCAGTGGTTTTAGGTTGGTAGGAGGGCTTTCTTCATGTGTTGTGGGGTTGGGTTTTTTTGTTGTTGTTTGTTTGTTTGTTTAAAATGTTGAAAGCAGGACTTGCTCTTGTACATGAACCTTGATAATAAGAGTCTATTCTTAGGCTGTGGGGAGGAAGTGCTGCCTCACAGTCACTGACGATCTAATAGTAATATGCTCTACTATATAACAATAGATGATTACTGTAATATTAATGTATATGATATTTTACAATACGCTTCTGTTTACTCAAAGCCACAAACCTTTTCTCTTTTGATATATTGCAATATGTTGTGCAAGAATGTCTTGCCTTCGCAATTTTTGGATCAAAAATTCAGCAAACATATAGTCATTTCACACATTGTTGTTCTAGTACATGTTAGAGATTAATGGTCATTACTTGTAGTCCGAGAAATAATATCCTTTGTTTACTTATTCATTTATGCTTTAATTGTTGTCATCAACAACATGAGTGGGAATGTTTGACATCAGAATCATTCCTTAGAATTTATGTTAGGACATCATGCTATTTTAGACTATAAAAACATTTGGTTTATTCTTTTCCCCAAACTCAGGATGATATATTCTGCTCCTCTTTTCAGAAGAGTGATTCATCAGTACAGCTCTTCTGTTTCATTTAACATTGCTATCATTTTTGAGCAATTCTGTTTACTGTTTTATTCTGTTTGAAGCGTACATGCACCTAGAAAAATCAACGTTACAACTGTGATGCTCTAGTACTACCTTTTGGGATTACAAGTATAACAATGCTTTTCTCAGAGACTGTAAATGAAAGAGCTGCTGTACTCTGCTCACTGATGAGGTTTTTTTGCTTTAGATAGCTAAAAGTACTTTATGAACTTGTTGTTTTCTTCTGGTCAGCAGCTTTCTTCACCTTTGTAGATTGAAGAGCTGGAATTCCACGGAATTTCCTTATCAGTCTTTCTTCTATTACTTGACAGGAATTTTTTTTTTCTTATACAAGGCCTGCATTCAGGTACTGCATTCAGGATATGCTGCTTGATATGCCTTTGAAATGTTTGTTGGAGAAGGATGCAGGGTTTTGTAAATAATTCAAGAACAGAAATCTACAACAGTAGTCTGTGCAGGGGGTCAAAGAGTTTTGATGCAGAGATTTAGCTCCCCCCCACCCCCCACCCCTGTTGGATTACAGCTTTTATAATTTCTTGTCCTGAGGTTAACACCTTGTCTAGGGAACACTTTCACTTGTTCCGCTAGAACATTCTTGGAGTAATGCCTATATTTACTGTTATTAGAAAGACTGCTTGATTTCTGGTTCAGGCATTTGGCATCAGAGGTGATGCAGGGAAAGTAATTCAAATATTAGGAAATTAGAGAGGAATCTAAGTGGTTTGGTGCTCTTTAGCTTTGTGAAAGCATGCAAGGAGGTACAGGGAATATATTTTGCTCCCACAGACTCTGCTAGAAAGAGCTATGATGGAATAAAAAGGTCCATTGCTCTGAGGAACAGTAGTTATAAGGTAGTGATTAGCAATTTATGGAAGAAGCACAATTAGCAAAATAGATCACTGTTAAAATTAATGTCAGAATTTTGTACTTGCTGCTTTTGACTGTGTGCTTTCATATGTGGAACTTGCTTTTGATTGCTTATCTGAGCTGACAAGACCAGAGTGCATCTCTTGCCGATAGAGGATGCTGCTGATTCAGAAAACATTCTGTTCTTGTGTTTGTAGAGACTCTCAACCCCGTCTCCTCTCCAATTGAAAGGGACATAAGTGTGACTGATGTGTTACTTTTTTCCCATGTCTGTATAATGTGTGTCTATCTGTATTGACATATTAATCGTTATTTCTGCCAGTATAGATAAAATACTCAACTTCATAGACTAGACACTACACACCATTTAAACTTGTAATGTTTTATTGTGTGATGCAAAAATCTATACTGGTATATACAAGTAAGTATTTGGGGACCTTGAAATACAGATTAGCAGCCACCACACCATTCTTCAGTCACTTCGTCTAAACTTAGAAGTAATTCATACCTCTGTGTTGTTTTCTGTTGGGTTTTTTTCATCATTTTTATTAATTCTGACTAGGATTTAGGTGTTAGATGACCTTAGTGAGCTAAGCTGCTGTGTTCAGCAAAGTTCCTAAGGAACAAATGACCGTTTGACTTCACACTGGAAGTTCACTGGAAGATCTCAGTAGGTCTGGGACAGCAATTCTCAAACCTTGGATCAAGGGGGATGAGGGCGTTCTCCTTTTCTGTGGATATTTAGTCTTCCCGTGCATCCTTGTGTGTTCTTCCTACCCCATGCTGTTACGACTCAGTGCACGTAACACTCCATGTGGTTCATTCCCCCACCTCATACTCGCCCAAAATGTACCCTAAGCCCCAACAGATCCAACTTTGATCCCGCTTCCAGTATAGTGACCTTCCCGCACAAATAAAAAAAAAATAAAATTACTTATTGTGTTTCTCTGCAAGGGCTGTCTTTCTCTTTTCACCTACTTGGTTCCCCGAGTCGTCTATGCTGCAGATGTCATTAATGCTTTTTCCCACCACTTGCTCTAGTCATTTTGGCCTTTACCAGCACAAAGATCCTTCAGCCAAACTGTTTCCCTTCTCCTGCAGTCTGGGCTGCCTTTGTCTTGCTGGAAAACCTGAACCTCTTCTAGAAATGCAAGTACTGTGCTGCTATAAATGAATGTATATTCATTTGTCTGTGCTTGATTTAATGGTGCTGATGGGCTGTGGTGATCGGGTGGGGAGAAAAGGGCAAGGGAGAGATACTGTCTCTGGCCATCCCCCTAACTGACTGCCACCACATTCAGAGAGTATACCTTATCTTGAGCCACAGCCTTCAATCCTGTGCTGCACTGCACCTGCCCTGCCATCTGTGTCATGTTGCAACCAGGGAGATAACTTCTAGGCACGGAAAGAAACGGGAGGGGGAGGGCACCGGTCAATCAGGGTTGTGCCTGGGCACCTTGTACTTTCTTTCCTCGATGTATTCTGCGCTGCTTTTTCTCTGCCTTCCCTTTGTCGCATCCCCAAGGACCACCCCTGAATCTGAAAGCATCGGGCCTCGGATGCTGCCTACTTATGTGGTTGTAGAAAGAATACCGAGGTTGTTCGGCCTTACTGGTCTCAGTCTGGAGGAGAAAGCTGTAGGGAATGCAGTTATGAAAGAGAATGTAGTCTTCTGGTTCTTCTTAGGAGCTCAGAAATATTCATGTTGGGTTGGTGGCTCCTTAGAAACTCAAGCACACAGGGTTTTATAAGGTATTTTCACTTACTGAGTTCAAAGCCATTTTATGCCAAGACTAAAGGCAAAATGTTGGTAATTCCTGAGATTACCAAGTGCCACGGAAAAAAATTCTTCTGTGGCCCTCTCATCAGGGGAAGCTCTTAGGATGCGGGACTGGCACACAGATGTGCCTGGCTAAAATATACTGCAGTACAGTGCAAATATAGTGCAATCCTGTAATCATAGTATTTAGGCTATAGGCTCTTTGTAGCCAGATTTTTTGTGGTCTGCTGATTCCTGACCCAGACGCGAGATTCCTGAACACTGCTGTGGTAATTATAATAAAGACTGACTAATTGGCAGGTTCAAGGAAAGTTTTGGTCATTTTGCACACTGCTCAATTTTGTGGGATTTTTCTTTTTGTACTCTTAGCCTACTTTCTTTGTAGTGCTGTCAGCCACATGTAAACTTGATAGCTGTTCAGTTAAAAAGACTTTTCTGTATATTGAAGAACTTTGAGAGTTTTTTGACATTTAGAGTTTGTCAGGTTAGAGCTAACTAATGCAACTGGCAATTGAAGAAAATTACAAATACTTGTATTGATAAGAACAGAAACATGTCCTTGAATGCACTGTTATCTACTTCTCCCTCCCCCACTTGGACTCTGCAAAGGGACAGTGTGGTCACTAACATCAGTGACATTAGAGGAGGCATAATATAAATAAATTTGAACAGCTGTCAAGGCACACTAGTCAGCTGGTTAGGATTCAAAGGAGGTGAAACTGAAGCCTTCATGTATTTAAAAAGCAAAGTAAAACAAGAAAAAGTAATGTTTTTTACCTTCTCTCTGAACTCAGTTTAGGAGTGCTGCATTTTCAGTGGGGTCTTTTTCCTTTCTTTTTCAACATAGCTGCAGAAAAGCGTGTACTGGTTGTTTTTTTTTTCTTTTACCTTTTCCTGATAGAGAGCATTAGAATTAGATTTAGCGCTCTCCTGATATGCCCAAAGTTGAATTAGCAGCATTTATCTTGGCCCATTGTATAGCAGCAATCTTTTGATACAGTGTCAGGTTCCATTGTTCTCCGATTGTTGGCAATCTGACATTTTGTTCTGTCATTGACAATATGTATTTTAGTATCTTTATGGATACGAATCTCTGTCCAGATGCTTAGATTCATAAAAGATTATCCTGTTGCTAGAAGGTAATCGTGCAGGAACACCTTCTGTGATTTTTTTTTTCTTCTTTTATATTATTATTCTACTTTTATTGTAAACTCAGTATTATAGTAAAGTAAAAGAAGATGGGGGAAATAGAAGCCTTGGGAAGCTTTTGCCAAGCTGGGAGGTGATCAATGATATGATAGGGCTTGAATCAAGAGCTCTGAGGAGCTACAATGCAATTTAGAGCAACTAATGACATTCCTGCTATCTTTTTTTATTCCTTAAATCTGATTGGGAACATGTATTTGGTTCTGAACACCTGGATTATGTCATATGATCTAATTCTTTGGTCATTAAGATCAATGACGAGATTTCTGTTTACTTTAGTGGTGTAGGATTAAGGCTCCAGAGATTTAGTACTTCAAAAGGACAAGGAAAGTGGCAGCATTCTTCAGTTCCTTTCTCAAAAGGAGAACATAATGAAAGAATTAGTAGATTTGTATGTATAATTGAAAAAGAACATTTGTTCAAGGTACTTGTACCATTGTACAAGGTAGTTCCTTGGTTAAGGACCTCAAGATTGTAGGGTTGGTAATAACCTAAGAATCAGATTAGTTCCGGGTTACAGATTTAGTAGGTCATGACTGCCATTTCAGTGCGTTGATGAGTTCATTTCTGTGTGCAGCAGGCTGTTCTCCAAACTGCAAAATTCACAACCGCAAATAGCATGTAAGTTAACATGCCCTTGGTACAATTTGCAGCAGAGGGCAAGGGAACCATGGGAGCTATTCTCTCATTCTCTAGAAGAGCTTTTCTTAGAACGCTTCTGCACCACAAAATCTGTATCTGCTCTTTGCATAGCTCAGGGCTGTATCAACTCCAGTGTTAACCTGTTCAAAAAAGTAATGTTTTAGTACTGAGAGAGGTCTCTTTTTTTTTTTTTTGCTTTAGTAATGGAGACTTGATACTTGTCAAAATACAGGCATAAAAGCAAAAGCAGAGAATTGTATTTAAACTAGAATAAAGTGTACATACGTAAATATTGTGTGTTCAGAATCAAGCTTGAAATTACTGCAGTGTTAAGGTATGCAAATTCTATGAGGCTGTTACAGTTGGAGTGCAGACCTGAAACATGCTCGACTCTCATAGGGAAGTCACTTCTACAATTTACCTAATCCATTTGTGATTGAACTGAACGTATTGAGAGCTTCCATTTTTAATATTGAAGGTAAATAAGTGATCTCTGCAAGTCTAAATGTATGTAGTTGTGTTAGGAGATGCAGATGAAGTTGCGAGTAAAATGTTGGATGTAACATTTAGAGACAAGTCTACCATGTCATGTTCTGCAACTGGCTTTAGTGAAGAGCTATTTCTAGCTGAAGTCCTTCCTTTGACTTTTGCTTACTTAGGTATTTCCACTTGACGATGAACTGACTGGCACTTGATGCAAGCACTTGTGACATGTTATGTCTGAGCCAAAATCACTTGTCCTTTCTCCCTTGCGCACTCTGTGCAGGTTTCCAGTGCCCATGCGTGAGCTACCAACACTTTGTAGATTCCCATTACAGCTAGACAATGACAACTGACATCCTGTGAATGCTATACTATTTCCTAAGTCACTTTCTGTAAATTTTTTTATTCTTCTTTAAAAAACAAATAAATAAAAAATCAGTACCTAAATGGGAGCAGGGAAGAATGATTGTTTCATACAAAGTGCAGCTTAATGGCTATACAGGCAGATTCTTGACATCTACCATGTAAGTATGCATCGAGACAATATATCCTTATTAACAGAGGTGTTTTTAGTATTTTGGAGACTTGTGTGATCGCAGTTTGCATTGTCTGTCATTGACAGGATGCATGTCATAACCCTGACCAGCAATGGTTTTGTCATTGCCAAATGTAGGCCATCAAATGAATTGAAATTAGTTAGTGGAGGGAATGTCTGAATCTATGCAAGGCAAGCACTGGAAGTGAAATATATTAAAAATGTGAAGTTGTTAATTGGAAGTTGTATGTAGCTGGGTACTTCCAAATTTCTCCTGCCATCAGGTTCTTTTTTTAGATTATGGAAATTTCTTAATCATGTTTCAAATAGAAGTAGTTACGCAGAATGGGAAACTGACTGTATCTTACAAATACTGTGTAAGTAGCTGCTCTAATTTAATGATTGCTGCATGATTACCAGGGTTAATTTCAACAAGAGGAAATGATGTCTATAACAATTTCAACTACAATCTTTTAAAATTACATTATAGATAAACCAAATAGTGTCTGGTGGATGTTTATGCTTTCCTTTTGACATTACTTTCACAGAATTGAGGTCAGTAATTCTCTCTGGGGATCCTGTAAGGCAATATAAAATGGTTTAAGTATGTTTGCAAAGCAAAGGTTAAAAACAACAACTTCTCATCCTTCCAGAAATTTAGGAGAGAGGAGTAACCAAAGGTAGGATTAGAAGAGCGCAGCCCATCTTCCCACCACTTTTACTATCACCAAACAGATGTGTTGTTTCAAGTTATCATACAGTACAGAGAACTATGGGGTACTAAAGATGTGCTCAACATAGAATTGATGAGTTGTAAGGGATACTTACTATTTGTGTCATCTTTAACACTGAGAAAAGATTTGCATGTGAGCAGAATAGCCTATGCTGGTCACCAGTGGAGGAGTTCATGTTGTGCAATGCTAAAAATTTGGGGGTTTTTTTGCAGTTCAAATAAAAATCAGTTTGTGAATGTTTGTTTTGTAGCTTCTTGTTCATCCTATCTCTTTTTTGATTATATTTTTCTTCAATATTAAGGCTTTCCTGAAAAGACTGGAAGCAGTGAAACCAACAGCTGGTATGAGGCGTTCTGAACAATTGATGGACTATCAGCGCCAGATGAGTTATCTAAATTCTTCACCGTCTGTAAGAAGAGGAAAATCTGCTTTCAGCCAGCTTAGTCCTTCCAGTAAGTACTTTGAAGTTGCAGATTCTTGCATTTCTTTGCATGTGTTTACCTTTTTATAATTCAGAATTGTGAAGCACTTACTGCTAAGAACAGCAAATAAGTTCCTTTCTCTGTCTTCCTTAGACTGATCATTTATCACACAAAAATAAAGTGATTTTTTTTTAATCATACCAAAAGTATGATGACCATATGAGTTGTTTACTTACCATCCTAAATTCCTAATAAATTATCTTGTTAATCATCTTTTCCAAGAAGGTCAAAAAATCACTGTTGTAAAGAAATATTTCTCATTTTGCCAGTACCATTTATTGAAAGGAGAAGAGAAGGAAAAAAAACCAACACAAAAACCCCAAAGAAGTTTCAAATTCTCATTCAGAAAATGTAAATCTACTGATGGTAGCATTGTTTCTCTTAGAAATTGTGTGTGTAATACTTGGAAGTAGATCATGTGTCCCCATAGGTCCATACATGTCAGGTTAAAGAACCACAGCACTATGGCATAGGCTTGAATTCTTTGTCCTGACCGTTTACAAACAACTCATAACATTTAGGGTTTGTATTCAACTTACTGTGATTTGGTTTTTTTTCTGGAAACTGTGGTAGCATTGCAGTACTAATATAGCGTTAAGTTTTCTGTTGTACTGAGCATAAGCATTCTCACTCTTTTTTTTTTTGTCTTTGTGTGTTAACAGGAGGCACTTCAAGAGCATCCGCTGTACCAAGTACAATGAGCCAGAGGAACGAAAAACCCATGTCTGATTCAGCCAGTGGGGTATTACAGAGACCTAAACCCACTAATGTTCGTGCTGCTTGGTTATAAGTGCGTTCTTTGCCTCGCATTCTGAGATGATCCTCAGACTTCCATTCTTAGCGCTTTTGTAAATTCTATGTGCAAAAATACTTTCTGCATTGTTCAGTGGTTAAAAAGCATTGCATATGATATAATTGCTTATAAAGTGGTTTTAAGTGAACACTTTCACTTCAGTCAGTGTTTTCCATGACAGGAAGAACTTACAAAAGAGATGGAGGTATTTAAATGGACAAGTGAAATAGAAATTGCTAATTATTATTTTATTCTCAAATCATAAGTGGAATTTGTATCCATAACATGGAAGGACAGAATTGCTGCACTATAGGTGCAAGATGTAAAGAAAGTCTTTAATAATATTTTAAAATACTGCATTAAACTCATAAGCATATGCTTAATTCCTAGATCATCCTTGCTTTTCATCCTGGCTTTAGGTAAGCCTTCTGAACTTTGTGGGTCATGTTCTTATGACTGAAAGAATCTTCTTTTTACAGCAGCATGAAGGAGTGAAAAGCAGATTGTGTATTCCTACATGGTTAGCTAGAATACTGAGGCTGCAGAAGATGTTGTTCTGCCATTCTTGCACTCCAGGTGTTGAACGTTTGTATTGTACTCAAGGCTGTGTCTCTTCCAGATTTAAAAGAATTTTGGAAGTTGTATTGGGACCTTTGTGTAGGAAAGAAGCATCTGATGCTATTTGAACAAGAGTAAAGACTGAAGTGAACAACAGTTTCAGATTCACTCTAAACAAGAGTAAGTTTTAGTTACTTCTCAAGTTAGAGAATACTAAGCAAGGGAAATATTTCACAGCCCTGCTTTGGAGATCCTTGCCCTTCTCGGTGGGGAGATACAAACTTGAGCTGCAGGAAACTTGAACATCTGATTTTTGGGAGCGATTACTAACCAGGATTTAAAAAAAAAAAAAAGTCGAAAACAGAAAATCTTGTTATGCTTCTTAACCTGCTTTTTAATGTCGTGTTCATACCAACTATTTGTGGTAGTGTCAGATAAGCTTCAGTAGCAACATCCATTTACAAGGGGAGCAAAATTTAACGGGATTGGTAATCGCAAATAGTAGGTGGTATGCTTTATTTCTATACATAAAGGCAAACTTTCAGTGAGCTTATTTTGTAGGACTGTAGTCTTATAAAGAGCATAAATTGTGATGCTAGTACCCATGGATATTGCAGGAACCCTGCTTGCTTCCCCAGCCTCTTCCCAGGAGAGATACAGGAAATCTCTGTATTATGCATAAAGAAAAAAGCTGTATTCAGTAATGCTGGGTGTCAGGCCTATGAAAAGGAAAGTGTATTATTCTTTGTTCGTGCCTGCATGAGGGCTTAGGCTTTCAGGTATTCTGCATTGTAACAAACTTTTTACTTGGTCCTGTGTGATAGTTTGGCAGAGCTGCTGCACCTGGTGACCTGCGGATCAGAGTTAGATGTTTGACAATATTTGAATTTTTAACTCTAAGCAGCATTGTGGCAAACAGATTTTTATTGCAATTATTATTCATTGATAGGGACTATAAGGAATTTTTTGCATAGTGCTGCTGTATTTATTTGTACTATTGTGCTAATTAAAATTATTCACTATTTAAAGATTTTTGTCCTTGAGTGTGAATATCAGGCTCATAGTTTAAATACTTTTGAATGTTCATACGATAATTTTGTTCTGTGAAGGATTTAATGAAATGGATTACTTTTAATCGCTTCCTCTTACTTTATTTAACTTTGGTATGAAAGACTGTCAATTTTGTATGTCATTTTTGTAAATCATAAGAAATAAAATATTTAACATGAATGTTTGTCATTGCAGTACCTTCTTTCAGAATTTTATAATTGGTATTAAAGTGCAGGAGGTCATGGGACAAGTGTTTTGTACTACATGTAGTGGAGGACAATGCAAAGAACCGGTTCATTGATACACTTTACCTGTTAGTAACTTTGGTGTGGGTTTTTTAAAATAAGCCATATTAGCAGGTCTTCATTAAGTTATATAATCTCATCAAGATTTTTATAGCAAAAAATCCTGTTTCTAATAGACTTGTTTTCTGTCTTTTTTGTAAGCTGCCACTTTATGTTCTCTTCTACTTCCTTCCCCCTCCCCAAAGATCTCTTTGAAAGAAAAGTGCAAGCTGTTTTGCTTCTTCCTTAAAGTGAAGTGCCACACTGGTTTGACACACAGTTTCAGGTAGGAGCCAATCTCCCTGCTGAAGTGACAGGATTGCCAGTTTGGGTGACAGCACTGGTGTATTGATCTCACTACTATGAGAAATGGACTGTGATGCCTCTGTCATGTTTTTGCTCTGGAAGTGTCCCTGCCTCATTGTGGGCTCTGTTTCTTCCAGGATAGGGTTCTGCTGTGTAGTCTTTCTGCAATACTGAAGGTCTTAAAGAAGGCCCTAGTTCAGATCATTGCCTATATGAGAAGAACAGGGAGTGATGATGCATCCCTGTCTGGGTAGGTGACATGTGAAGAGCATTTTCCCAAGCAGACCACTGAATCCTTTAGAACTCAGTTTTAATCGCAGCAAACCTAAGAGACGCAAGATGATTTGGAAGAATCACACAAGGCCATTCCTCATATGGAATGTATAGGCTTTCCCCTGTGCCAGAGCCTGTCTTCTATCAGATTGCTTGCAATCTTTTACTGAAGATCCTGAGGCATCTCTGCTGTCATCCCGCCCTGCAGATGAGGGTTTGTCTGATTGTCCTAAATCAAATGGCTGGCTGGATTTATATGTCTTCTGTGATGTATATAGACTTTACATTGGACTGTATTTTCCCGATTGTCATCTAATGAGTTTCAGGATAAACCCCTGTAAAAAGTCTGAGACACTTCCTTCTAACAGGTCACCAACAACATTTTTATCCCAGTGCTTTTCCTTGTCCTCCGTGGTCAATAGGCAAAAATAACTTCCTGCCTTCCCAACCTGGGCAGCTTGTTGAGTCATCTGGCAGGTGAGAGCTTGTGGTTTTCCCTGGAGCACAGTCTGCACATCAGTGTGGTGGAGGTGAGGGCAGTGACTTACATCACGCCTTCTAGCTGCACAGTCATGACCGTCATATGCAAGCGATGATGAATACACAGTGATAGATCAACAAGCCAAATGGTGAAGGAGAAGAAAAGGCTCCTTTGGTACCAAAGTGGTATACCTTATGAACGCAGTACACTGAGTACATCTTTGTAGTGTTTACCTGCTCAAAGTCTTGAGCAAAATAGTGGATGAACCATGTCATTGTCACTTGATGAATGACAAAATACAGAAATATAGAGCTGCATGTGGAGCCATCTTCCAGGACTGAAGTTATGTTGAGGTCATCGTGTTTCAGGATTGACAGGGATTGCTAATGCTTGTGATACAGATCTGGTTTGTCTTCAGGATGCATAGTTCTAATACATTGGTCAAGACAGCTGCTATATGTCTCCTGGTAACTCCCCTCCTGGCTAAGATGAGACAGGATTTGGCAACGTTGATCCTTGTAGCTGTCATTTCTGGTTCCAGGACCACTTGTGTTATTCACTACAGAGTCCTAAAATGCCATTCTCAATGATTTTTGTTCCAGGCTCTGCTTGTGTACGAAAATTATAGTTCTCTCCACTGTATTATATGTGGTGAGAGCTTGGAACAAAAATGACAGGTCTCAGTTCTCTCCACACAGTGGCTCTTAGGACTAGAACCTGCTATTGAGATATTTTTGTGGTTTAAAGTGAGAGGGACTTCACAAGGGGACCTCAGGTGGCTGAGATTTGCCACCTGGGGCATGATGCTTCTTTACCTGACATCCTAGGTTGGCTAGTGGGACTCTCCATCTCCAGCTGAGATTATTCAATAACTAACTGTGGCATCCCTGCAGATGGAGTGTTCTTCTGGTTTTTGAACAACTTAGCAACGTTTTTTCCTTCTGCTATGCTTCTTACCATGTCTTAAACTCTTCCCTATGGTTTTTAAAGAACTCATGACTGCTTCTTCCATGACAAGTGTAGGGCAGAGAGTGGAGGATGACACCTTCAGAAAGGTAGGAAAGGTTCAGTCTGCTGTCACAGATTCTCCCCTTCCCGCTCTCTGCAGTAGGCTATGCTCTTCTTTCAGACCCACCTGAAGTTCCTAACTTCATCTCATCCAAAAGATCAGTGTACCTCTGTTCCCTCCCCAGGAAGTGTCCTTTCAGAGCTGGGCAGTATGGTATATAATGCATATACGTGGGCTTTGTCTTTCTATATTAGTAGGATATATTACCAGGCTATTCAGGGCAGGTTTCCCAGTGTTCAAGTGTGAGATATAAGGGAATAATGGTTTTGATGCAGGCTTTTGCCTGTGTAGTTTTTATGGGACTAACTATTGCAAAGGTGCACAACGATTGGGGCAGCGGTATCAATTGTCTGTGACAACTGAGGTTCATTTGACTGGAGTTCAAATAGCAATTGAAGACTATCTGCAAAGTCTTCTATTTTCCAGCTTTGCAGAGCTGATGGCTGGATTTTAGGTTACACTTTCAGCAAGTGTTAGGCTCAGTGCCATGGACTCAGTGCAGAGCTGCTTTCAGGTGAACGGTTATTTCATTGACTGTTTCGAACTCTTGCCCCAAGTATCTTTATGGAGAGTACTGCCTGGAATCTGCCACAGGGTGTGCATGTGCATGTGCATAAGCATTCAAGCAGAAATAAGGAGCCATTTACCTGTAAGTGTTTTCCGTATGTATTATTTCATGTATTGTCTCTTCCCCTGGTGGAATTTTCCTGCACTGATACTCCTCACTCTCTTTTTTAATAGCCTTTACTCCTCCTTTGTTTTTTGCCTTTTTCTTTTTTTTTTGTAATATAGTAACTTCATTCATTTACACTCATCTGAAGTTTCTTTTGCTTCCTCTTAATTCTCTTATTCTGCTCATTCACACATACACTCCCCCCTGCAAGGTTTGGCACCTCTGCGTTTTACAGTCTGTCATTGTCTCTGTTATCTTTGTAGCCAACTTAGATCTTCTCCAAAACATCCAAATGCCATGTGCAACCTTGTCACCAAGGTAAATGTGAAATGAATAGTTGCAGTGTGTTAGCAGGCTTCTCATAAGGAACCATTAGGAACATGTGGAGGAAGGAGAAAAGGAAGAGAAAGGGCAGAAGCAGGCAGGTAAAGCTTTTAACTAAGCCTACTGCAATAACCACTTTGAAAAAGAGTAGAAAGATTTTCTTTACAAACTTATGGTTCAACAGGTTGCAACCTTGCTTATTTACTACTGGGAAGAAAACAGACCAGGTATCTAGAAAAGCAAGTGTCTAAGATAGTGACCATGAAAGAAGGGAGATGAAACAACCAGGCCAGGTTGAAAGAGACACTATCTTCATGAGACAAAAAATAATTAAATTTAGGTAATTTAAAAATAGACTATAATTTTTGGACCATTTTTTTCCCCAAATGCTTCAGTTCTTAGCTTCAGTTGCTTCCAGCCCCTGTTTTAGTAGCTTGTACCTGCCTTCAGGGAGAACAGAGCAGCTGGTCTGAATCTGTAGCAGACACACACAGCCCATCATATTAAGTGACAGAGAGCTAGGGCTACCTGCATCTGACAATAAATTGATTATGGGAATATATGGGAAAGGGATAACTGGAAGCCAAAGCAAAGAACTTGGAACTGATGAAAATGTGAATCTCTTAGCTCTCCATTTACTGCTACTCACAAAACTGGTTAAGCCAGGGTTCTCATCTGCATACTCAATTACAAAAATCATGGAATAAGTGTGCTCCTAGTCCATGCGAGTAGCTGGATAGTTCTGTGATAAGTCACATGCAGTGTTAACCAAGATAGTGTCCACAAATACATTCTTTTTGGGAGACTTGTTCCATTTATACTCCAGAGTAATCTATTTTCAGAGAACGGGATAATACTCGTTCCATTGGCTTGCTTTTGTGTATTTAATTGTTCCAGCTTTCACACAAGCAATGCTGTGAGACCAGGTGTCAGGGAAAGGCAGCTTACAGCAGTGATGGGACCTGCAAGAATGTCCCATCTCAGGCAATGGTAACCCCTTCACTAGAGCAATACTGTTCACTCATCAGTTCTACTAGCCCAGTCATCATCTACTCTGCAGTTTACATTCAATGTGGAAATTGCCAGCTGTATAAGTAACTAGTCAGCCTTTTACCTTGAAGTACAGTTAGTACAATTCCAACATTTATGTTTCCAGTTTTTTTCCCAGAATTTTTATCAAAAATCCAAAAGGGCACCTTACTTCTACATACAAAGTAAAAGATGGAGCTGAAATAAAAGCTTATTTGAGTATTACCTGCTTAGTCTTACCCCTTTTCCTAGGTGGATACATAACAAGCATTTGTTTATATGTAGTCTAACTGAACCACTGAAATGGACACAACTTACTTCCCCTCCTTTGCCTAATTAGAGAGCCAATTCTTCAGTGAGTTCACAACCATGCAGCATCTAAAGTTTAAAAACTGTACTGGGCATGTTCTGATCTCACTGGTAATTAATAGCTCAAGTTGTTAATAATGGTATAGTTGGAAGTATAGTTGTTAAACTAACTTAACTCATAAGTATTCCATTGTAGAATACTTTTTCAAGTAAAACAAGCAGCAATGACTTCACTATCAAATGAAGACACACTTACTTCAAAGTTAAGGGTAACATAAATGAATTTTCAAAGCAGCTAAGATGATACAGTAGTTTATCTGTAAGACAATTGACTGCAGTACCCTCAAGGTGAAACCACTTGGTTTTGCTATTGTAGAATTATCAGGAACAATTCCACCTACCTAAAGGTCTGCTGAAAAACTTCTAAGAGGCTTAAGCAGTACCAGACAATCACTACCAGTGTGCTGATTAGCACATTACCTTAAAGGACATGTACTTGTAATGTGTTCAGTGTACTGAAAACAGGGAAAAGTTCATCAATATATTAATTTATTTCATTATTTCAGTTTTAGTTCAATTGAACATCAGAGCAGACAACTTTTTGCTTTGTGAAGATACAGGGAATTTTTGAAACACTGTATTTCCATATTCTACAAAGAATGTTTGAAAAATCAGATTATGGTTTCAACCATATGATAGTGTAATTTGTCAGCAAAGAGGCTGCAGTTAGGAACTCAGCCTGGTGCTTCAGTATATTTTATATTTTCAGACATGCTTTTCACTTAATATCATATTAAAAATATACAGCTTTAGAAGCAAACATGATTTTAATTCATGTTATAAATGTCATCATGCTGTTGGGTAGCTAGAGACACCACTTAGTAGGCATTTCTGAAGATCTCATTCTGTTAAGAGTTCACGATATTAGATTTTAAACTAGGTATAGACCACCTAAGTCTTGTCTCTAGACAAAATGTATTACTTGAAATTTGAAGTATAATATATACACAGGTTCCAATACAAACGTTGGGAGGAATTTCCATACAAAATGTAACTGTGATGTAGTGGACAATTTTTAAATTAATGTATCCTCATCTCAACCAGACATGTTACTCATAAATTTTATTCTGTTTCCCTAGGAAATATTTTGTTGTCCATTACATCACAATAGCATATTTTTTTAAAAAAAGTTGATTGAGAACAATTGAACTACATTATGATGTTAAGTTTTAGACATATTTCTTGATTTCATCATAAAGTACTAATACAAAAGCTCCGCCCATGCCTCTCAACACATTCGACCAGGCACCTTTGAAGAACGCTTTGGATCCTTCATCTTTAGCTATCTTCTTCCAGCAATCAATTGTGCCCTTGTACATAATATCAGCTGTGGAAACAGACATAAAGGTCAGAAGGCTTGAAGTTATCTACAGCAAGCCTGTTTCAACATTCATATATTTAAAACAACACGGAATGAGCAAACTATAGCCAAGATTAAAATTACGTAATCAATTCATGAAAAGTAATTTTAATTCTCCACATGGAAATCAAAACAAATCAACTCTCAGCCTCTTAAGTGAAGGTGACAAATCACCAGCAATGTTTTCCATAGCTTTTTTTTTTTAAGGATTCCAATAAGAAGGTCAGTAGTTTTCCGTAAGAAAAAATACCCAGCATCTCTCATCATATCTCAAAGAAGAGATACTTTCTGCTGCCAGAACACCATAGGAGCACTTATTCTTACCTCCCTTTCGGCCAGACTGCATCATCATCCTCCGTCGCACAGTATCAAAAGGATAAGAAACCAGCCCTGCTACTGCAGTGACAGTCTGGGCAATCATCCAGCTGACTACGATATGCACATTCTTTGGATCAGGCAACATACCTGCCATCAAGAACAAATGAGGAGAGTCAGTACAGAGGCAAAGGGTTGTGGGAAAGATGGCTGTGGAAGGAACAATCACCCACCAACCCCAGGAGTCACTCAATCAAGTCACCTCAATCACACCTGCAGCTTCTCCCTTCATCCATATTTGACTGTTAACAGATACTATGAGTGAAACAAGTTTATAGGACTGTTGGATTTTGGGATCTAAGCCCTCTTCATGCTCCCTGACCGAAAGGTCTCTCCTGCAGAACCCTCCCAGGCTTGTGTCATGAGCTGCAATGAGTAACAAGCTACCATACAAGCCCATCTGTACAAGCCTTACGACAGAGAAAGAAACTGGAAAGTGTCTGAAAACACACTGCAAACCCAAGGCTTCTGCTCAGAGCAGCAAGTTGAGAGAGGCAGAAACGCATTTCTGAAACACCCATGCGTATTCTAACACTACCACCCTGACCTGGTGCTGAGCAAAGCCCTGCTTGTCCTTGTACTGCCAAGTGCCCTAGAGTGCCTTTCCTGGATGGATCTTCCCTTGCGGTCACTTCTCCACGCACTTCTTACCCTTGGCCGTGTCATAAACCCCAAAATAGGCTGCTCTGTAGATGATGATGCCCTGGACAGACACACTGAATCCTTGGTACAGGCCCCTCAAGCCATCAGACTTGAAGATCTTGATGATGCAGTCGCCCAGCCCAGTGAACTCCCTCTCACTGGCTCCTTTGCCCACATCAGCCGCCAGCCGGGTCCTGGCAAAATCCAGCGGGTAGACGAAGCAGAGGGAGGTGGCTCCCGCAGCGCCCCCGGATGCCAGGTTCCCCGCAAAGTAGCGCCAGAACTGCTTGCGCCTGTCCACTCCCCCCAGGAAGATCTGCTTGTACTTGTCCTTGAAGGCGAAGTTGAGGGCCTGGGTGGGGAAGTACCGGATGACGTTGGCCAGGTTGCCTCTCCAGAAGGAGATGACGCCTTGCTCCTTGGGAATGCGGACTATGCAGTCGATGATGCCCTTGTACTGCTTCTCTGCCGTGATCTGTTTGCTGGCATGCTGGACCTGCGCGGAGGAGAAGGAGGAGGGGTGGGAGGGTAGAGAGAGGGACGCTGCGGGGGTGACCCCGCACGACGGCCCGCTGAAGGGCAGGGACGGGGCCTGCCCCGCCGCCTGGCCCGACTCCC
>WAAD01027715.1:58544-93544 GCA_013389945.1 Fregata magnificens
AGCCGGTCCGACACCCCCTGCCCGGAGAGAGCCAACGAGCCACGCACCTCCCCACCCGGCCGCCCCCGCGCACCGCCGGCCAAATGGCCCCCCGCCCCCCGGCCGCCCATCTTATACCCCACGGCCTCTCGCGATAGGAGGAGGTGTCCCCCCAGGGGCACGGACATTGGCTGGGACCCCCCCCGAGCCCGCCCCCCCCCCAGGGGGCGCGGGGCAGCGCCGCCATGTTCCCTTGTGGAGGGACCGGCAGGGCCACTGGGCTCGGGACGTTTAAAGGGCAAATTAAAGTTATCTGGTCGCTGCCGGGGAACGCTATGTCAGAGCATGTGCCTGCTGTATTAATAGCTCCCGAGAGGCACAGGAGGGGACTAAGGAAGCTGGCAGAAGTACCTCAGGCGATGTTAACTGTTTCGTGCAGGCCGGAGGCTGGTGCTGGGGGCTGAAAGCTCGCCCAGAGAGGTCTGGGTGCGGCGACCGGTCGACTTGTTGACTGAAGTCAACTCAAAGAAGCAAGAGTGGTTAAAGCTTTGACTTTGTGTGCGTGGATTCACACCATGAAAGGGGATGGGGAGATGGATGCTGGGCAGGCACCCTGCTGTGGATGTGGTGCTTTGCAACAAAGGTCACCAGGGATGCGTAGTAAACCTGGAGGTGGTGCAATGGTGCAATGTTCATGAGCATCAGTAACCAGGAATGGGCTAGCCCTCTCTGAGTCAAGGACAAAGAGAGCTGCTTTGTGTTTGATACAGTGTGAACTTGCAAGCATTGAGGTCTTCAAATACCCCAGCATGCTCCAGGACCTGGCTTTCCCAAAGAGGCAACAACATGCCTTCCTGCATTGTACCCTCATTTCAACTCTGCAAAGTCAGACCCTCACAGGAGTCACAGTCAGTCCCCTCTGAAGGAGGGAGGGAGGGGAAAGGACTCCGGGAAGCACATGCCCAAGCATGCTTAAGTTGCTTGACTCGCACCAGATGTGAAAGAAGAGTAAAGGCTGTAGTGAAACCTTGCCTTCATTCAGTGTCTGGTTCTTAGGGAAACGTTTGAGTCTCAGATGAAGATTACATGGCTCCCTCACTAGTTTCCCTGTTTCTCATCTGTTCTTTCTGGCTGACCCCCATAGGAAGGCAAGAGCTTATGATTCACTGTTGAGTGACTTTGTTGTGTGGAATAGTTACATGAAAGCCAGTGCAGCAAGTTGTAGATACATACCTAGGAGTTTGCCTTCAAAAGGCATTAAGATGTGCCCCTAGGACAGTGTTATACTGAGGAATGCATAGCGTAGTGGGGTCTGCTTTGATTTGGTAATATGGTATCAGTAATGGAAATAGGATTCATCTTAATGTAGGTGCTGAAAGATTGGCCATTCCACGAAGAGACATTCTCTTCAGGACAGCAAATCTCTTCTCACTGACGTGTTTGTTAGCACGAGTCAATGAGACTGTAAATTTGATTCCCCTGTCTCTCTTACCCTCTGCCGCTCTTAGGTCTGTTGAGGTAGAGGTCTCTTCTCATGAACCTCAGCTCTGGGAAGCAGATGACAGCTTTAACTTCCAGGAGCACCCTTTGCACCTTGGCCATCCTGAGCAGATGGAGCCTTTCCCCAGCTTCTAAGAAAGGGGAAGAGAGCCCCCCCCGAAGAGACCTTTTCCCCAAGCAAGGACTGAAAGCAGGTGCAAGCAGGAGGCATAGGGGATCCCTAGAATTAGACTGTGAGTTGAGGGGAGTATTGTTTAATGTATGTAGCTGCCTGGTACCCTTGACCTTTTCTTTTTCTTCCTCGTAGTTCACTCACCACGTCTGGTGTCTCCTCTTTTCACAGCAAGTAAATATCCCTTTAACGTCTCAGGGCTTCTACTGCTGGTTTCATACAGACCCGTGGGATGGTGGTGCTCACAGTTGCTGCCCGACTGTCCAGGCTGATAAGGTCTCCTCAGTGTGTGCACACAGGTGCCAGCCAGTGCCCCGCTGACTGGTGTATGGTGAGTGAGAGGTGGGAGAGTGGCGGTGGGATGCTACTGGGGAGGGAGGGGAGTGGGGGGCCTGGAGTGAGACTGTGGTGGGGGGTCTAGCCTGAAAGGGTCTTTTGCCTGCCCCTCCCTCACCATCTTTGTTTTACCTCATTTAAATTGCCTTTTTTTTTAAAATGACATTTTAATAAAGTCTTTATCATAAGAATTCCAGTTATTTTTTAAGTTATTGTTGTGCATCATCATCCCACTCCACAGAGGCTCTTTGGATTAATAGATATTTCTGTAGCACTAATACTATTTACCCATGACTGCCGATATTTAAAGAAAGCAGTGCATAGAAAGTGAATAGCCACTTTTTCTGCTTCTGCTCTCCCTTCCCTGAGCCCAGATGTCTATTCCCAGGAGATACTCAGCCTCTGAACAGTTTTAACAAAAGCAGGGCTGGACCAGGACGTGTGTCTGCTACTCTGAGGGTTATTCTTCTTTTGTTTGATTTTTGCTCCAAATGCCTGTTTTGGATCTTTCCTATGTATGACAGTGAGGCTTTTTATGCTACTTACTGTAGGAGTTCAAATATATCCTGTAAAGGACTTATTGCTAACTCCACCAGTACCACCAAATTTGAGGATAAGCATTTCCACTAGCTGGAAATGCCTTTTAAAAAAGTGAAAGGAACTTTGGCTTTTCATACAGTTAGTTGGTGTTTGGTATTCTATATTTGGAATAGTTACTGCTACTTTCATGAAGAAATGGTCAAAACAGTTTTGAAAACACAAGCTTTCCTTTCTGAATTATTGAAAGCCAGCTGTTAAGCCTCATCTTCCTTTGCAGGAAGTTTGCAGCTTGGGAAGGATTAGCTGGCTTTCTAGGCTGAGTTTGTGGGTGCTCTGTACTGCTGACGTAGCATAAAGACACTGGAATTTGTTCCTAAAAATTCTGAGCTAAAAATAATAACCTAGATCTACATTTTCAAAAGAGATTAGTGACTGACTGCATTGTGCTGTGATGTGTGAATAGCCAGCTTGAAACACTACAGGAGATCAACTTTTACAAAGTATTGTGTACCCTTGTTTATTTGCATTTGCAAGATACTGGGAACCCTAGTGCTGGGGATAGGCCAGACACAAAATAAAGAAAGGTTTTTCTCAAAAGTCAGCAGTCTTGAGTCTCACAGCAGATGCAAGGGGGAGCACAAGAAATCAGTCAGACCCTCCTGACCAGTGATGCCAAGAAGAAATATGTTTGGGGGTTTTTCTCAGGAAAGATTTGCAGGGTTGTAGTAAATTCTCCTTGTATAAGATAGGTTTATGTTTGTGGTCAGTTCCTCCTACGTAAGAGGAAAACTATGGAAGAAGGCAAAAAAATGAAAGTTTGAAAATGTAAGCAATAAGTAATGAAGACTAATTTCATGGTCTGATTGATCTGGCTGTAGGCATGAGCCAACATTTTCACACTTGGCCGTGCCAGGCTATAAGAATAAACAAGGGTTGCTCATACTTGATGTGATGGAGATCCATTAGTCAGTGGAAAGACACAAAGATAGCGATAATATGGTAAAGATGGTGGGTTAGGTCTATGCACCATGGTCTAGATGGGTAATAGGATTGTAAGACAGCATTTTTCAGACCAGAAAAAAAAAAATGTTGTAACTAAAGTGATGAGAGCTTGGATCAAAGCATTATCTGTGTGAATGGATAGAAACAAACACATTTCAGTCGGAATGGATCAGCAGGCTTTGCAACCGATACGTGAGACTCTAGGAAGAGATCCAAGTCAGAGATGGATACCCAATGATAGGCTTAGAGAGTGATGCATAGTGATGAAGAAAGCAAGCGGCAGGAAGGATGGAGAACTGGGAAGAGACTAAAATCTCTTGGTTTTATCCATACTGAGGAGATGCTTCATGGACTGCTCAGGTTTTTAACTAGAGTTTAGAGAAGACAGCGTTGATACAGAAAAGTTGGATCTCAGTTACCACAGTAGGAGTAATAGCTATATTTGTGCCTGTGGAGGAGGTAAGAGTGAAAAATGTACAGGGAAAAGAGGCATGAAACAATAGCAGATGTCCTAGAAAACAGAGGAAGCAGCAGATGCAGCTATTTATTTTAAAATAGCAATTTTACAAGTAGGAGGAGAGTAAGAGAGGCCAAAGAGGCTAAACGGGGATGAGAGTTGAGGAGAAATAACAGGGTTGGTAGTGACAAAGATGATCAAGAAGAATGGAGTGTGGATTCTGAGTTTTGTCTTAGGCAGATATTAGCGAGGGTAATTTTAGCTGGATATTGGTGTTATCTGGCTTAGAGAGGAGCCTACATTGAGCTGGAGAGGAGGAAAACTGGACAGTAAGTGTAAGCAGCACATCGAGGAGGGAAATGTTAGTGCTAGAAATAGCAGTGGGAGTCCACAAGGGATATGTTTGTTTATTAGAGCGTGTCTGTAATAAGAGGACAAGGAGCTGGAGGAAGGTCAAAATTTCAGAAGAAAACCGAGGAAGTGGATGAAAGTGGTTATGAAAAAGATCAGAAGTCACATTTTTACAGGACAAGCATGGGGTGTAAAAGTAGTAAAGAAAAAAATACCCAACGTGACACAAGGAATAGAGACTTGCGGGAAGTGGGCAGTATCATATTAATATTTCCTTTAGCAAGGATTTGTGCAAAAGATGTTCAGAAAGAGAGCATTTGAGAAGTGCATTAAAAGTGGTGAAAGGCAGACGGGTCTTCAGTTAAGTTGCAAAAGTAGGAGGAAAGGTTAGGAGGATGGCACAACTGGAAGGGGAGACAATTAGATGGTTGTAGATGAAGTAAACCTGATCACAGGCCAACCAGGAAATTGAAGCTGAAGGCAGACTGAGGTTTGCATTTGGCAGCCAGGCTTCATAATTCATGAGATAGGAGTGGAAAGTAAGAGAGAATCTACAGTCAAATCTGTGCTTGAGAGCAAAGATGAGACAGGAAGAAGACGGCTGAGATTAGATGGCATTTTATCAGTCTGATGAGATGAAAATCATGGAAAGAGCAAATGAGAGGACATGAGGAAGGACATGGCAGGTGACGGAGCAGGTCAGAGAGGAAGGATGGAACAACAGAGATCAGGGACACAGCAATGGTTGCTGCAGACCACGACAAAGGAATGGCCCTTCCAGGGAGTGGGACACTAAGGGCTGCAGGTGAAATGAACAGACCAGGGCAAGGAGGCATACAGGTGTCTGCTATCGGGTGTCAGCAAGGACATCAGCGCGGAGCTTGAAGCTTCATGAGGATGAGTGTGGGAAATTGTGAGGAAAGGAAGAAAGTCAGTTGAGGGCTGATAAGGAGGAGCTGGCTGGCTGACTGACAATTCTTCAGAGGGGAAAAGAGCTGAGATATTGCTCAAAAGCAGATAAAAAGTGATGGGGGTGGTGAGGGCAGCCCCAGTGTGAGAGTAAGGGATGGGATGGGCTGAGAAACAGAGGTCTGTAAGAGGCAGAAGCTGCAGAGGGAGAGTCAGACAAGGGGATCCAGGACGTGCAGACATTGAGATGTAATAGGCCTGCGTGAAATATTTGAAGTGTATCTTCCAGCAGCAGCAAGTGAAGAGAAGGAAGGGGAGTGGAATGGGCAGAAGGACAAAACGGGAATGCAAGAAGGAATGAGCGAGCAATGGTAAAGTCTCGAGAGAGTGGGCATGGAGAGGTGGAGGTGCAGCAAATGTCACTAAGGGCAAAAAGGAAGCAGAGTAAGAGGTGGAGCTCAGATTTGTGCCTCAGGAAGGTTGTTTAAGAAACAAGAAGGAGCCACTGAAGGAATAAAAAGGGAGAGAGAAAACCAGGCTAGGTGGGGAGAGAAAATTAGAGGACTACAGAAGTAAGCTGCAGCAAGAGGGCAGGGTGAGAGACATGGAGTAGCCCACAGGCAGGGTTAACCAGGTTAGACAAGGTGTCTCTACTCTCCGTTGGCTGATTTCTTCTTCATGCAGGTGTGTGGCCAGGCATGTTTTACTTTTGACGTTCCCTTTTGACTGAACTAGTAATGAAAGTATATGTGTTGACTAAATGACTTCTGCCGTGTTAAGGATTACCCTGGTGAAAGCAACTAACCCAAGGTTAATAAATCTTTTCAATTTTCAGTGCTTCATTGACTTCACTAGTGGCTGCTTTGAGGTAGTGGAGGAGAAGGCAAGGGTCACTGGGAAGAGCATGGCATGGGGACCCAGGGAGAAAGGAAACAAATCAAGCACTAACCCTGCAGGATTTGGTTCCTCATCAGAGGTTTATTTCACACAGTTTTCAGAACCTTGCTTTCTTGTTTAATTCTGTTGCAGTATCAGGTATGACAAAACTGCTTTGAGTCAAATAGTTAAGCACTAATTCCTGCTACAGCAGTTGTCTGAAGAGTTGAAATCACAGTCTTTACTCTGAAATTAATTTCACTTCTCTATAGGACCGTATAGTAAATACTTGATATGCTGTAGACAGAGAGAATAACAATATTGGTAAGATTTAGAACTTAAGTAATTTTTCCTCATAGATCTCAACATACCTTGAGAACAAAAATCATGTTTTATCTCACAGGTGTGCATTACAGTAAATAACTAATGGATGCTATAGGCTGTCATGAACATTTACAGTACTCTAGAACATCTGTTCATTGTTTAATAATTAATACATTCTTGCCACAAACATAACAGTACACATTACAGATTATGGTAAACTCATTAATCAGAGTCATTGTGGACAGTTTCCAAGCCATGGATATAAGCAGATTGATGACCTGTTAGACTCCCTAATAGTTAATTTACTATTTCTTAATTCTTTTTTGGTAAATATATTTTTATATCAAGTTTATCTTATTATCCTCAGACTATATTTTGGAAGAAAACACAAAGAAAAGTGACATGACTTGCTTAAGGTCATTCTGTCAGCATGTGGCAGAGCGAGGCATGAATGCAGGTTTCCCAATTTTCCCAGATCTCTCTAGTGCATGCTGTTTGTATATATTTTTTAAATTCCTTTCCTTCGCCTCTGAGCCAGAAGCAGAGAGGGTTTTATCAGCAGCAGGATCATTTTGCTGTCCTAGTCTGGAATATGGCTTAAAGCTGAAGTGGATGAAGTAGTAGGAATCTGCTCAAATGCATGTAAGTAGGTAGATGGGGTAATGTACATCCTGAAACCTGGGTTTGTATTTAGATAAACACTGTAAAAAGGGTAACTTTGAATGGTAGCATCCATTGCTTTGTAAGTTCTGTTTCCTGTCTGGTTTGTTGTGTGGTGGTTTGTGATGCTCTCAGTCAGACAGAAAAGGTTAGCTGGCATAAATTTGTACAATTCAGTTACCTAGTAACATTCTGTTACAAGTATTAGTGCACAACTGCATAGTGTTACACACACTACTTCATTGTTATTACAAAATTAATTTATCCACACTGAACCGTGCCCTCACCCAATCATTATTCCTGGACAAGACCTGCTGAAGACAATAGAAAAGGGTCTGGAAAGGAACTAAGTAAGGGTATCAGAATTGGACTAATAGTTATTAGGTTTTCTCAAAATTGTAAGCTGGCAACATAAGCTACAGCAACAATATAAGAAGTCAAGATCGTATTCATTCCAATAATACCGGTAAAGCTTATTCAGAACAGGCATAAAGCAGAATTTGAAAGCCTACTTTGCAGCTAAAAGGAATAATGTGCTTTTTCTTTTGAGGTAGATCTCTGCAGAGAATAATTTCTTTAGTCATTGCCGAACATGCATCATTACATGGTGGAGTGTATATCCCTTCTTGGATTCAGTGATTTTCAGTTTTTGTGCTTCCAGGAAAAAATACGTGCTGAGAGGATCTCTGGTGTTTATATATTTAGTTTTCAAAATTTTTTTGTAATTCTAGCTGGAACATATTTTGCATGAAGAAATGAGATCTGGAGATCATTTTGCTCTACAACAGCTATTAAAAAACTATGACCTTCAGAACAAAGGGTAGGTCAAGAAGGTTTGCTTCTCAAGAAAAGCCTACATTTCCAGGGTCCTAATCTTTGTGTTTGATGGGTACTCATAGCTTTGTTTTCCTTCTTACTACCTTGAAATCTTCTATTTCCTATCATTTTTTGTCTTATTCTTCCTAAAGATAGTAGTTTGCTTTTGTTTTTGAAATCGGTGCCCAGAGATTATTAAAATTGTACTTCACTTTTCTACATGTTCCAATTCATTCCAAGATACGCTTCTCATGGTATTGACCAGATTTCTTGGAAGGTATGACAGCTGCAGAGAGTATCAACAACGTCTGGGCAGGTAAGTGATCAGAGGAAAGCTAAGTTATGGGCTGAAGCCCTCTACATTTTCTGCAACACACGATAAAAGTTCTTCTTGCTGCTAGCAGGTGACATTTCCCAGCAGCAGCGTTCCGACTGTGGTTTATGTCCTGATCGGAAAAATGAGTTCTTCACCTAGTTCTTCTGCTTACCTAGTGGCTTTTTTATGTTTGTTTGTTTCCAAACTGGAGAAACATTGGCTTGTGTGAATGCAGAATGCAGATGCACCTGCCTAAGTTACATGACCTAGAAAAGAGGTCTCATTTGTTTTCAAAGTATAGTAAAACAAAGCTATTAAAAGCGAAAGTATTAAAATAGAATTTTCTGACTCAAAGTTTGCAACATGCCCTTCTTCAGAAAATCTTTTGGGTTGAAAGAATGTCTAGTAGGTCACCTAGCTCTCCCTGCATGGTGCAACGTTGTTCTCATTATTCCTGCAATACCCTGAGTGATGGCTGTCGTGTTCACTCTGGTGACTCTTGCATATGGTTCAATTGCCTGCCTCTTCTTAAAGTTGTAGGGACCTGTTCTTTCTTCTTATGTTTGTGTAAACCAGTAATTACCCTTTTGAATCAGTGATACAACATTGGTGCAAATCAGTGTATATGAGGGAATCTCATAGCTTTTTTTTAGGGTTGGTTTTTTTTTTTAATGTTTTGCTCAAGCTTACTCTTCTAAACATTATTTTTATATCAATCTTAATGGGATAATGAAAGTACTCGGTCTTTGCTCTATTCAATTCATTTTTTATCATCCTTTGCGTTTCAGTAATTTTGGAGTGTCAGAAAATTATTTAAGTTGATGTTTTTATATTTGTAATCTTTGCTTCTGGGTTTTATTTGCTAAGTTGCTTCTGTGTGTAATTTTACTGTTCTGGGTATTTTATCTTTTAAAAATCCATTGTTTCAAGCTGACAGTTTTTAATTAAGTGAAATAATTTAAGTGATTTATTTGGCTTCCATCTGCTATTTCTGACAATACATCCGATTATAGTGTAATAATTTTCTTTTTAATAACAGTGTCAATATTGTTAGCTCCTGCTCAAGTTGTTACCTCTTCCTGTCTTCAGGTATTTTGTAGAGTTTCTCATTCTGTGATTGTACTTTAGTCTTTCTTCTGTGAACTAGTTCATGATTTTCTTGCTGACAGTAATTTTATTTTCATATATTGTAGGATAAACTGAAATAATTTCTGACAGCAATATATGTTTAACTGAATCACAGCTTTGTGCTCAGATAACCTGCACTGCAATAGCAAAACAAGGTAATCATATTTTTATATTACAGAAGCAGTTGCAGGCATTAAGTGTAGGTGTCACTGTTACACATACTTGAAACAGCTATTACCACAACAATTTTAATAGAAATTCAAGCTTATTCTCAAGTAAGTGAGAAATGAACAAATTATATTGCTCAGTGGCTGAATCATCCATTTCTTCTCACCCTACATGCTGATTAAGTAGTTCACAAATACATTGTTATTATAATTCAAATAGCATTGATTATAATGCCAGACATGTTTTTATAATAAATTGAAGTATTAATCTTTCTATACTTTGCCAGAAAATGGCAAATTAAGGCCAGCTCCACACCATACATTGTTAAAAGTGTAGCTATATTGATCAAGACTGTGGGAAAAAATCACACCCCGGCTTACAGAGCTACACATGCACCTCTCCATTATGGAGATGCAGTTTGTATTGTCAAAGGAGTTCTTTTTTATGATACAGCTTATTTCATTTGAGGTGTTTTGATTATGCTAGCAAAAATCTTATTTTTTCCCCAGATAAGCTGCCTCTCTGCTAAGGGGCTTTGTTAATAGAGAGATTAGCCTTATCAGATATGCCTGAGCATGTAACAGTTTTCCATATTTCCTCATATACTTGCCCTATCCCTGTATACAGGTACCCCCACATTAAAGCAATAGATAGGTAGTTGTTAAGAATAGATGTGTATAATATCTGCAGCCTAATTTCAGGTCATATTGGAGACAAAGGAGTGGGGCCATTGCTCCAGAAAATAGGTATTCTGATTTAACTGATCAGCTGAGGTTGGTGAAATGGGACAGTGAAATAAAGGGCCTAGGTTCCTTTTAAATTATAGGCACACTAGTAGCAACTTTCATTTTTTTTGCAGCTGGGATCTTTTGTTATGCCAGTGAGTTTTCCTCATAAACCATTTTCCTCTAAAAGTACCTGGAGCAGAGCTAATCAGGACTTTGCCAAGAACAGCATTTTTTTTGTCAGAAGTTATCCAAATCATTAAAGCATAAGCAAGGAAATGTATTCATTTCCGCAAAAAATCCTCAAGTCCAGCATATATGCATGAAGGAAAGAAAGGTCTGCAGAACAGCCAAAACCTCAGCAACTGGGAGGCCAATGTTGAAGACAATAACCATACCTCTGAGGGGAGAGAAAAGTGGTTGAGACAATCTGTAGATGTCAGAGTTTATTCCTTGTGAACAAAATCCAGAGAGGAAAAAAATTGGAAAAAAACAGTAGAAACAGAAACTAGACAAAACAGAGAGAGGGCTAAAGGATTGGAGGCTGGGAAGAAATGACTTGAGGGTGAGGATGACAAAGGAACACCCAGTGATGTCTGGGACAGAGATAAAGAAGGCAAGGGTATGCATGTGTTAATGGGCACCTTTGATTATTCTCAGCATTGTTTGTCTTGAGACCAGTGGGACAGAGATTTATTCCTTTCTCTCCACTCTGGCCTCCATCTTAAGTTATGTTAGGCTAAGGATCATAAAAAGTTTTAATAACTGGAACATCCTCTGTCTGCTTTGCTTGTTGGTTGGGCGTAGTTTCTGATGGATCAATTCTGATTTGTTAGTCTGTGATATTTAGCCTCACAGTTAGTCTCATATTTAGCTTAATTAGTCTGATATTTAGCAGATGTGATCTTCATTCTGTCCGTGGGTGGTATTGATGAGCCTTTTTGTTTGCAGTGATCTGGTCTTTTCGCTAACTTTTTCTAACTTAATAAAAAATTGTGTGTAATAAACTAGAATGTCTGCTATTTTAGAACATTAGTCCTGTATAGATGACTGTCGGTAAGTCATTTTCATGCCCTTAGTGTCCATATCACTGAGGAGAATGCAGGTAAGAACAGGTCTTTCCACTTTTGCACTGTAACAGGCTGAAACTGCAAGACAAAACCATTGTCAAGTTGAAGAATTATATGCAGTAGTTTGTGACCCTGCTACTTCTTGTATGACTTGATCCAGTCAGCTGCAGACCTCTGGACAGTCATGATGACTGCGTGGCCTGTTGATGGACAGCTGAAAGAAACAGCAAAGGAAAGGTGTATGTAGCTTCTGCTTCTCTCCATGGGTCTGACAGAAAGTGCTACTCTGTCTGTGTAGTCTAACCTGTTCGATATAGGATATAGCATCTGCCAAAGGCTTGTGAGTCCAACTCAAGGCTTCATGTTTAAACCAGGCAAGAGGTGTCTTTGAATAAGACATCTGAGATTGATTTAAAATAGCAAGTGGTGTCAAATCTGTGGTGTCCCTTGATGGGGTATTTTACTGCTTCAGAACTCACTCTGGAAAAGATCCAGTTCAAGTCTCAGTTCCAGAAATTCCTTTGGATTTGAATTTGCCCAGCTGAGCTGATACACAGGATATGAGAGGGGAGAAATGGTGGGGACAGAAGCAGAAGTCAGGAAATAATTAGATTATGTGGTATGTTACCTCAGCTTGACAAAAAAACAACCTATATTTCATTCATTCCTAGAGAATGACTGCCTGTTTCTGATTCCATGGGAAAAGAGACCTTTTAATACTTTATTAGAAGTCATAAGAAAGGAAGGAAGATGCTGTATTAGTATACATTCTTAAATGTTGCTATATTGCTTGAAATTAATAGATATAGTATGTACAGTTTTATTATTGGTAGGTATGAATGAATATATGCTGTAAAAGTGTCTTACAGGTCAACACTGTAGAAAGAATTGTCCTTTCACTCCATTTAATGTCTTCTCGTTTGTAGTAGGATGCAGTAATGGAAGAAACTGAGCTATTCTCTGTCTTCCATACAGCTATAATGGGAAAAAAGGAGAGGAGATGTTCTGAGTATATATAGTGGGGAAAATGGAGACCATGGGAACAATCATCCAGACATTGAAACAGTCAGACTGGGATAAATTTTCTGGACCTTCTAAGTTACTTCCAGGATCATAGTGACAGAGGAATCACCCACAAGCTGTATGAATCTGCTGCTTCTATATTATTTGCCTTTCCTTTCAGTTGTTAACAGTGTTGTAGGCTGGCACCCATTTTCTGTACATAGAACTAGACCAGTGACTCAGTTCAGAAGTAACAGTTCAAATACAATAGATAGATCTTCATGTAACTGAAAATAGTCTCTGTGGCTTCCATGCATTTCCATCAATGCCATGCTTCATTTTTGTGAGGCATTTTTGAAGTTGCAGGCTTTCTCATTCATTGGTAATAATCCACAGGCAGGAAGAGCTAAAAGAATGAAAAGTTGTGAGACAGCAATGTCCCTAGTACCCAGCAGCTTATTATACACTCTTGTCTCCTGTTCTGCCCCTCACCTCTGCAAAACAAGATTAAAAAAAAAACCTTAAGCAGAGCAGTCTTCTTTTCTTTTCTTCTCTTCCCCTTTTTCCTCTGCTTCTAAAACACCCTCACTTCCAAAGAAGAGATCCCATTGACACGGCTTTTGGGAAAACTACCCTAAAGCTGTGCACTTTCTCCTACTGGGCACTGCTCAGCAGGGAAGGTTGCTCTCGGCTTTGAGCAGTGGTAATAGGCTCCTTTTCCCTGCCACCTCTCCAGTCTCCAGCAAGCATGGGTTTATTTTAGCATTGGCCTTCTGATGCAGGATTAATTTTCCCCTGAATAGGTCAGCCTGGGACAGAGCCAGGATCCACGGCCTGCCATAGCTGGGGCGACTCAGGAAGCCGGAGATACCTACTAAGTAGACAGGACTTCTAACTGCTGGGCCTATGCCCAGTGCAAGAGAACTATCCTGGAATAACCTTTCTGATAAACAGCAGAAAATTCTGTATGGGGTGTTTTTTCAGAGGCTGGTGTCAGGCTGAACCAGGCTATAGTGCTGCCCTCTACTGTTGGGTTTCTGGAGAAACGTAAAAGTCAATGATAAAATCCAGCAAAACGTTAACAAAACATAACTAGGAAAGCAGCAGTATGTGAATACATGAATTATTTCATCCTCTCATTTCATATAGTGCTTCAGCCAGTTGAAATGTGCCCTCATATCTTCACTAACAGTTCAGTTCGTAGCAACAGAATACAGCTAATAGTTCTATTGTTTTTTAGCACTGGTAGTGTCCTCAGGGCTGTGCAAAGCATCTTGTGACCCAGAAATCATACTTTCTGGCATGCTTGTTTGTGTTTCAGTGTGCAGGGGAGATGCAGAGGAAGGAATTTCCATCAGTAAGCCAGATTTTTGTAGCTCTGTTATTTTTCTTATTATACAGAATTATTAAATTCTTTACTTGCAAGCACTTGAGATAAAGTTGCATAGAAAGCTACAGCCATCCAGAATTACTCTTGTTTAAGTACAGGATGCGTAGAGATGTCTAGGACTTCTTTTCCATAGCTAATCTGTGAGCTGTGTGGAAGCAAAACAGAAGAAATCTGATATTTCCATCAGAACTGGAGAGAAATGCCATCGAGGGGCATTTCCTAGCCCTAATGCAGTACACCCCTGCTAGACTTGGAGCATGCATAGCCCTGAACCCTTGCACATCTGCAGATATCCCTGGCAGCTGTAAGAGCTGTGTTTAGGGCTCTGTTCTGGAACATAACACCCGCATCTGGGCTGATTTCATGGCCCTACTGAAGTAAATGGGCTTGTGGTGTATGATTCAGGAAAACCACTGCTTCACGTCACAAAACATGTTATAATGTTAAGCCTTGACTCTCATCTTAATGTTCGTATCTTTAAATGTGATATTTGTGTTTCACTTTTTGGTACTTGTTTTAAAATCCTTGCCTTCAGTTTCTTTGCCTCAGACATACTGCCCCAACTGTGTGGGATTTTGATTTAGCTATCAACATGCCTTAGAGAACACAAGTGATGGCTCCCTTTCAAAGAAAAGAAACCTCTTACTTTCTGACTAGTACCAAAAAAAAAAAAAAATCTAAAAAATCTAAATAAAGGCAGAACTGATCAATAATCCTGTGACTCAACTAATGTTGTACAGTGATAAATAAAAGCAATTGTAGTCATTAATCCTGTCAGCAGCTCAAGAAGTTGTTGTACAGTGTGCAGAGGTTTGTAGTGACTTGTTTATGCAGGCAGTTCATGAATGATAAATCAAACGTTCTATCAAAATATGTGAGTTAATTAATGATTTTTAGAAGCGTGATTTCACTTTGGGAAGTGGCTGTAACAGTGGAGCTGTGAGGCTGTTCAGTGGCTCCCCCTGCCCTCAGGAGTGAGTATTTTTATTTCTGTTAGAGAAACCCTTTTCTTACATGCAGGCCTGCAACCTCAAGCTGAGCTTTAAAGGTGAGGACTTTCGTGCTTGTGTTGTAAACAATAAGCAGGCCATAACTCTGGCCCCATTTGGGGGAAGACAGAGAACCAGTAAAAGTGCCTGTTTAACCTTCTTCCGCTTGGTTTGCTCTTCAGTTTTGGGATCATTTGGCTTCATTTCCCAGGCTCCTGATAGAAGAAGAGAGAGGAGAGAGACTATACTATTGCCTGGCTGGGATGCTGATTTGCACAAGCAATATTCACACCTCAGCCAGCGTGGACCTGATTGACTAGAAGTGATTATATTGCTCTCTACATAGCCCAGGTTTTTGGTTGGCTAGTGTTTGATTCCACCATGTCAGCATTTGCAGCAGAAAACAATTCTAATGGCAGATAAAAAACAGATCAGTTTTACTTGTAGTCTCATAACTTGAGGGTATGAGTTGGAAAAAGTGGGAACGGGTAAAATCTGATTGTGTCTTTTCTTTCATAGATTTCACAGAGAAATGGGAGATGGGAGAATCAGTCCAGCATCTGCTGTGACTGCAGTTGAAGCCAAGTTGGTAAACTTGGTTCACTCTGATTTCATTCCACTCTTGGCCAAATTCTAGTAAGCATCTGTCCAATCACATTTATTTTGTTTAATTTGCGAGCCCTTTGTGAGTGTAAACTGCTGAAGTCTGTGAAATTTGAAACACAGAAAAATCACCTGTGATAGAAGAGGGGGATCTTTTTCCAAAGATAGTCTTTGGACAGGATCCCACAATTTGATCCTACCACATGGGCCCCTCTGAGATATATGTCAAAAAATCATGCATTAGAAATGTCTGTATCTCTCCATAATAGTTAGCTAGTTGCCATGTAGATAAGGACTCTGTGAATACCTGCATTGGGACAGGTGAATTGCACACCCATTTCCTGCCTGCACCAATCCTGCAGTGTGAAAGGGTTGCTGAGAATTCGTGGGCTCCATTGTATGGAAAGTGACAGCATCACCAAGTTCATTTCAGGAAGGGACATTTGCACATACTTGCAAAGACAATCGGCCTTCTTTCATTAGGTGGCTTTTATAGATCCTAGGTGTTTGGATACTAAGGTGGATCTTCTTTATTTTTTTTTCTTTTTTTTTTCTTTTTTTTTGGGGGGGGGTTACTGTGAGTTGCTCTGCAGAGCCTCATCTATCTGTGTGCTCTCAATCCCTTACAGAGGCAGACAAACAGCAAGCAGTGATCAATGGAGAAATCCTCAGTCCTTATCACCTTTGCACTCCTCTTGCAATGTGAAGCTAACAGATAAATGGTTTAAGGAGCCAGGTGGAAATATCCCCTGAGGAGGAGAATCCCTGGTAGCTTAGAAGCCTTGGCATCTGGCTAACTGTCAGCTGGTGGGTGTCTGGCATGCTCCATTCACTGCCTACTTCTGCCCCTCGGTCACCAGAAACGGTAGCCACTGGACCCCTGCTGGTGCCTGCTCTCATCTTTGCAGAATGCCGTGTCTACCCTGCAGTTGGGGCTTGGCAGTGTTAGCAAAAAGAGAGTGTGGATCTCATGCTATGTATTTTTTGCTAATGCTTCTTAACAGGAGACTGGGGTGTTTCTCAGTGCAGTAGCCTTTATTCTGGAGGAGTTCTGGTCACAGAAGACCAGTTCAGAAGTAAATGTTTAGTTTGAAACATGCCAGCAAAGTGTCCTAAATGATTCACTACTGTGCTCAGTTGGTTGTTTGAGATCTCTGATATGTTGTTTATTTAAGGCAGTATTTTTCTAAACTCTGTTAAGACTTATGCCATTCCTGTACAATGTGGGCTGGAGCTGTATACTGGGAGGGGGAAGGGAGACAATTTTCCACTTACCATATAGGGTAGGCAACATATTTGAAATGGAATTGGACCTTTTCTCCAAGTGGTGGAATCTCTGGTTAAAATAGGTCAATCCTTTCAATGCGTATGAAATTGTGTTTTCTTAGTATTGTTTTATCTTTTTTGCATTTTTCTCTGAAAAACTGACAAATTTAAGAGAAAGGTGATTAGTCAGCAGGAGTTTCAGGCAGCAACTGAGTACAGGTAAGAATGATTTTCTTTATCCAGAACCATCTAGCTGTGGGGAGATGGAATTTTAACTTCCTAAGAGTGTTTGCTTAAACACCCTTTTTCACAGTGCCTGCAGCTAAGTGCATTCAGGGTGCACACGTTGTGTTTCTGTATAAGGGAAACTATGTGAAGTAACCAGATTATTTAAGGGGCAGGGAAATAATGGATTTTCTAGTTGATTTTTCATTTTCAAGCCACAGCTGGACAATCCTCTGCCACCTCCCCATCCTCAGTGTGCCCAACATACTGATGTTCTGAAGACTAAAAATCTGACAGGCTTTTAATTATTCTTAGAATGATTATTCTTGCATGTCCCGGTCAGTCACGTTAGAGATTCTTGTCCTTTGTCCAGGGCAGTGTGGTATCTGTAGTTTCAAATGATTGTACAGGTCAGTAAATATTCAGTATCTTTAAGGGGAATATTGCGTGATTACTTGGTTTTATTTGCACTTCATTCTGAATAGTTACACAGAGCAGTTCACCCCTACTACCAAATAAGCGGGGCAGAGACACCTCTGAATCTTCAAGAGTTGTCTCCCTGGGTGCACATTTCCTGCCATCTGTCTCTTAACAGATTTCAACACTGTTCAGGAATGAGTTTGACAGCTCCTGACAATGCTTTGATTGCAGTCTGTCTGAATGCGTGGAGGCATCAGCTTCATAGTGGTAATTAGTCACCAATTTATATTGCTTCAGCACAAATTTCCTTCCTCTTCAGCACTTTCCTGTAGGTCAGATTTATTTCAGTTACGGAGTTTTTACTGCTGTCAGTGTTTTCACAGCAACTGATACCTTTACATAAGGCTCCTCCTAATCCTTTCAGATGAAAGCCCAGCTGCACCCAGTTTCTGATTTTTCTGGCCATGGTATACCTGTGGATGGTTTGCACTGAGTCTCCAGGATTCTTTAGCCATTTCACCGATTTCACTAGTGGGCATTTCTGGGTGTTGTCCTGGATAGAGGGGAGTCACTCTGAGCTGGAAAGTAACAGGTGAGGGTTGGAGGAGATCCCACTTCCTGCTCCCACAGATATAACCCAAGTCTCTTGAAGATTGTGGGGGATGTGAAGCTGTCCTGTCAAACAGCTTAGAAACTTGTGTTCACAGAGAGCTTTCTTCTGTGTTCACCTCTGGGAATAGATTTTTTTTTTGCGTTGCTTATTCCAGGCTGGGAACAGCAGGCTGTGCTGCACCTCCTACCATCTCCTTTCCACAAGGAAATAACAGCCATCTTGGTTGTCACCAGTAGCTATAATTCTTCACTGCTTCTTTCTACCTCACTTTTCCTTTAGGTATATTTAAAGACCTCCTTGTGTTGGAGGTACCATTTCAGTACATTGTTGCATTATGAATGGAGCAAAAGACTGAAATGTCAGTCTGAAATGTCTGTCTGTGTTATCTGCTATGAAAAGCTAATTGGATGGATGTGATGTGTTGGTCCTGGACAGCAGCTAAGTACCTACACAGCCACTCGCTTACTCTCCCCCAGGTGGGACAAGGGAGAGATTAGGAAGAGCAAAAGTTAGAAAATTCTTGGGTTGAGACAAAGATGTTTAATAAGTGAAGGGAAAAATACAAAGTGATGCAAAGGCAATCGCTCACCACCTCCCACAAGCAGACTGATGCCCGGCCCATCTCCAAGCAACAGCTACAATGGCTACATTGGAAAACAACCCCGCCCCCAATTTTTATTGCTGAGCATGATATTATATGGTATGGAATATCCCTTTGGCCAGTTTGGGTCAGCTGTCCTGGCTCTGTCCACTCCCATCTTCTTGCGCCCACCCTCCCCAGCCTACTCACTGGAGGGGAACAGCGTGAGAAAAAGAGAAAGAATTGACACTGTGCAAGCATTGTTCAGCAACAGCCAAAAGACTGATGTGTTATCAACAGCATTTTAGTCACAAATCCAAAGCACAGCAGCATATGGGCTGCTATGAAGTTAACTCAATTCCAGCGAGACCCGGTATAACAGAGCTGCTTAACACTAATGCATAGTAGATCAGAAATTGAGGGTACAGTTTCACAGTTGGCGTAAGGATCCTGATGACTCAATGGCAGCTCTCAGCTCCTTCTCCCTTCCCATCACAAGTTCCCCATCTCCTCTCACGTCAGCACTAGCAATCATACAGCCTTGCAAAAACTGAGTTTTCAGCACGTCCTCAATAGTGAGTTGAAGTTGTTACGTAGGTGAGGGGCTGGGAATGTCTGGCTGGGGCTGGGGAAAATGACAGAAGTGACCTTTCTGGAATAGACGTGTCAGTTTGTGACATAGCTAGGTGGTTGTGATACTGTGGTTGTGCTTCATCATTCTTACATACCCCTAATTAATCTCCCCCCACCTCCACTTACTTCCTTCTAAATGGCTGCTATCACTATGTGGTCTGTAACTCCTAGTTTAGCTTTAGAGCGATTAGCTAGAGAAAACTGAATATGGAAAAAAGTATCCAATGGTTTGGTTCTCTGAAGCTATGCTGCATGAATCTCTCATTAGCAGTTAACTATAATATTTAATGTATGCTACAGAACTAGATATAGAAGTTGCTCATATATTATGTATTTCAATGCAATATGGATATAGGAGATGATTAATTTTTTACTTTGTTTTTTCTTAGTGGGTCTCTAAACAGGCCTTTAGAATATGATAGAGTATATCTATAGAATATAGATGTACATTGTATAATGTTTTTCAGCTTTTTTTTTTAGTTAAATCTGAAACATGTACAACAATGTGGGAAGGTTTCCATATGAAGTTCCTCTTCTGAAAAACCGAAGTGGTGTTTTTGGAGTGTCCTTGCCACTAGATGGCAGGGCGCCCTTTGGATAAAGGAAGCACTAAATAGGCTGGTGTTCAACACTAATTTGCTCTCAGCCTGGCAAATCTCTCATTTAGCTTATCGAGAGTTTTGCTGGAGTGAGGAGCGGGTGGAGTGCTGGAGACAACTGTAATTATGTTATGACCCTTTGACAGCACTGGCATGCAGTTTTAAATTTTCTCCAGTGCAATAGATATCTTAATTGAATTTCACAGGGCTTGACATGATAAGATAATAAAGAAAAGCTGTGTTTTAACCACAATTAAACCACAAGTCAGTGTTGGTGAATTTGTTGGAGAAATCTCTGCCTCTTGTGCACGTGCTGCATTTCTGTGCCAAGTTCTGAAGTACTCAATCAGTCCTTGAAGTGAATTGCAAAGAGGAGACTGGCCCAAGTCATGACCTTGGCATCTGGCTTTAAATAGTTTGGACTGGCAGTTTGCTGCAGGTGGAAGATCCAGTTAGCATTTAGAAGAGTTAAGAGCTCTAATTTTCACTCTTTCACACCAATTTCATCTTAGTGTAATCCTAATAAATTCAACTGAATGATGCTTATGTTTAGGCTGGAGTTGTTATAGTCACCAGAATATTAAGATGAGGAAGTTGTGGGATTTACTGATCCCAAATACATAGGTGCATCTGAACAAAATGGGTGTAACACCCCTCCATTCTCACATGGAGCATTACACATTGGCAAATGGAAATGACCACACTAACATCAGATCCACATCACTGAGCCTGTAAGCTCATGAGAGTCGAAGGTAAAAGATGTACCAAACTGGGTGCTTTGTCATGGTTTTTGTAGCATTACACTTCTCTACTAACACAACTAGAAAACTTGTAAGGAAATTCTCAAAATTTTGAACTTTTATCTTTTTAGTTGATAGAAAGCTAATTTTTAGATTAGTTGGCTCATTTAAAAAGTATAATGACAAGTTAACATTGACTTTATCAGGGCATATGGTACTCCACACAATTGCTCAAAACAAAATAAACTGTTTCACAAAAATATCAGTATTTTCAAGTTTATAAGTTGTGGTGTTTGAAATGGATTCATTTCTCTTTTTCTGGAATAGGTTTTTATACTTTATTCCAAAAATTTAAAAATTCACTTAAAAATATTTAAAATGAGTTCATGTATAAAAGAAATGTGGTTGACAAAATGGAAAGTGTAAGTTCAATAAAACAAATACTTTGTGAAAAGCTGTTTCAGAGAGGGCATTGTTCAACACATTAACTTGTGCAAAAGATATTTTCAAATGGTGTATGATGTGACATGCTGTGCAATTTTTTTTGTCACATTTTCTGAAGCTACTTACTTGTAGGATTTGCCATTGGCTAAGCTTTGTTACAAATGACACTGCTTAAGCCTGTTGGATCATGACTTGGATGCTTCAGCTTTCATGAAATATAAGAATTTTTTGCCAAGTTTTGCCCACACTCAGTTTGGGAGAGATCTACATCTGCTTTCAGAGAAAAAAGGTGTCAGCTTTCCTAGTCTGTTACACAAGGATATAACTCTCTTGAGGCTGCCTGCATTGCACATACACTACTCATACACTACTTGGTTTGCACTTGGCCTTCTTATCTGTCTTACTCATCTGCGTGCAAGGGCAGATTTTAAAGCGAGTTGATCTAACTGGCGGACTTCCAATCACATCTGGACTGGAGTTGAACATGTATTTTTCCAGGGTATCAGACATGAGGTCTCTCTTGTGCTCCAGCAGGAGATGCTATATTTTTAGCATCCTTGTGGGCATGAGGGAGCAGCTGCAGTGTGCAGATGCCAGCTGTGAGGAGAGCAGGCAGCCCTGGGCAGTGCTGGCAAAGCTGCAGCTGGTACACTGCCTCTTGCTGAGAGGCACTTGGTGGAATTGCCCAGGCAGCCTCAGTGAAAATGAATGGAGTAGCAACTGCTTTAGTTCATATAATGTAAGACTTCTGGTTTGCTGCAGCAAAAATACCTCCAAGTTAGTTGTGGCATTTTTAAAGTTCTTTTTCAGAGAAAACAGCCTGTGTGGATGAAAAGCTCTTCTTCTCTTTTATATCACTATTTTTTTGTTTTGTTTTGTAATAAGGACTCTCTTTTGCCACCTGCACTATCTGAATGGCTTCCTTTTGCTCTGTCTGCATCTAACTTCAGAAATCTGCCGTAACATCTCCAGCTGTTCTTCAGGGTTGGGAAACGGCACCTCTTGTACGCTCCAGGTACCAAACATTGCAGTTCTTGAATCAGGACGCTGCTTCTGAAAGAAGTCCTTTTCAGCAAGAAATAATGCTTTATTCTGTTTGATAGCCTGTTACCCAGCCTGGATTTTTCACCCATGGTTTATAGGTGTGGCAGCGTTCCTAGGATCAGCCAAAGCAGTTCACACCCTCCATTGCATGTAATGTCGACAGTCCACATGAAAAGCTGGGATTTACATCATCCTCCTTCATAGATTGCACATAGGTGATGGGAGGCTGCTGGGCAGCTCTTGGATTACAGATGTTCTCAGGCCCCAGTGGCATGAAAGCTAGACCTGAGCACAGTGTAAAGCAGCCCTGAGAGTGTATGTGGGGGACACAGCAATGGTCCTGCCTGGTGTCCCTGCTTATGACGTCCTCTCTGATCTTAGCACCCAGAGGAAGATAACTCTGATAATTCTTGACCATGTGTTCTGGCAGAATCCCCATGAGGCCTCTTGACATGGTTTTTGACTTGTTACCTGCTGTTGGAGCATTAGTAAGGAGATAGAACTAAGGCCTTGTTGATTAATGTACAGTTGGCAATGTAAGTCTACCATTGTCATTTGGTAAACTGACTAACCTCTTGGGGAATGTGCTACAAGACGGAACCCCAGTAGCTGGGAAATGCTTGCAGCAGCAGATCCTTACAATGCTGTTGTAGGTGTCTGTTTTACCATGGAAAGGTATTTAATAGTCAAACACAATTACTTTTTTCCATTTTAATTTTCTCCCAATTGTTGTTGTTTCTACTACTTATTCAGCAGCAAGGAAGACTGCTGCTGTGGCACATTTAGTAGAGACAGGTGGTGACAGCTTGCAGCGTTCTAACCACTACTTCACTTAGACCTCCTCTGAGCATGAGTTTGACAGTACTACAGAAAACATATGGTAGCATTGAAATGGCTTTGCCTGAGGGGAAGATGCATGGAACTGGGATCTGTGAGATTCCTTTGGTAAGGGTAGAAAGGTATTGGACTAAAGAGGCATGACATGAGAGTTCATGAGACCTGGTTTTATTTCCTAGCATTGTGTGACTGTGGACAATGCATCTCTTCTCCCTTCTATGGCAGGCAGAGGTCAGTAACTGTAAAATCCATCAGTTTGTGAAGGGCACAGGTACTAGGGGATGACAGAAAGTCATATAACTGTCTAGACACACTGAACGATCTGGTTTATGCATCTGAGTGGAACAATCCAAGATACAGAAGGGAAGGACACACAGCGAACTGGTCAGTTCAACAAAATACTGTACACATACCACATGCTGCATTGTTGCTGTTAATAACAAACATATATTTGACACAGTATGGACTTGCTTGCGCTTCCTCACAATGTATACGGGGAATAGTAACAGGGAAGTATTTGCTCTTCACTTCTTGGTTTTTTACATTAGCAATGTCAGAGCCTTTTCCTTGAGGTGTTACTGACGGGGTGGGTAGGAGAGTTGCGGTGATTGTGAGACTGTGGGGATCTTGGCTTGCAAGTGATCCAGAGCCTAAAACAAGGTGGCGTGTGCAACCCCTCTCCCCAAACTCTGTCCCCTCCCTTCACCACCCTGGCGCTGTTGTGTGCTTACCTAAGTGTTAGACCTCTTTTTTTATAGGGAAACAAAAGGGAGCCAGGTGCTACCTTTCCTTTTCAAACTGCTCCCATGGAATGAATTTTTCTTGCTTTGATTGTATTTAAATAGTAAAAATTGCAAGAGTCTTTTGGGCCAAATTTTAGAAGGCATTTAGTTGCCTTGCTCCCGTTGGGAGGAGATCAGGCTCTGAAGAGCCTGTGGTGTGATCCAGTATCCCTGGCAGTTTGTTGCCTACCAGCAGGGTCTGAATGATAGAATAAAAATAAGAGCTGGAAGAACTTGAGGCTGTAGGAGCACCACGTCGCCCAGAGCACTGGGTTAAGCCCTGCTTTGCTGCTGAAGTGCACATTGTTCTGGCTGATGCTTTACTGGAGAAGTTGTGATGAAATGGGAAAATAGTTCTGTTATACTGCTCTTTGCCTAAGTGGCTGAAGGATCTGGCTTTTGAATTAAGCATGCTCTGAAACAGCGTTCCAGTGTGTAAATCTAAATGCCAAGAACAGAGAGGCCTGGTTAATGTGACATGTTGGGGAATAACTGTGAAAGGGGAAAAAATGCATTAATTGGAAAAACATCCTGCAAGAAAGATATTATGGCAATAACATGAACTAATGATGACTTGGAGTTGAATTGCAGTACCTGGGTTATTTGAAATTATTACAAACCAGAGGGACAATAGCATATAAGGAAAGAATGAGTCGGAGACAGTCTGGGGTTTTTTCCTTTCCCTGCCTCTAAATCTTGCAGGTCAGTTTTCCCAGGCTGTGTTTCACACAGAGATTGCAGTGGCTCAGCTTTCTAAGCCTAGTTTTTACATGTTAGGTCTGTCCTTCAGGAAAGCTGCCTGCCAGATGCAGACTGGTGAGATACGTTTGGTGTCTTCCTTGAGAGTGATGGGAGGATTGAAGGGCCAAATAGGCACCAACACCACAGATGAGGACATGCAGATACTTTTAGTGTTTGTGCCGTGAGAGGTGGAAAAAGGAAGGTTTTCTGGAGGGAGGTGGAACCTGTGATTTATGCCAATAAAACATCATTTTAGAGTCCTTGAAGTCCATTGTTAAATTATCTTTTCATAAATATTTGAGTAGTTGTCCAACTTGTTGCTGATTCCTTAAAAAATGCAAGAGAGAGAGATTGCTTCTGATTCCCTTGTGACTCTGATTCATTGATGTTGCTTTCACAGGTGAGATACCTGGTGATCTCTTACAAAATACACAAGAGGTGCTGAGGAGGGGCCATGTTTTTATGAACAAATGCAGTATACAGTGAATTCATGCTCTGCCTGCCAGCAGAAACCATGATTGCCACACACATGTTTGCACATAGGAACTGTATGGCTGTGCACCTCACAACTGCCTGCTATTTCTCAACAATGCAGGTACCTCTGCCTTGTTGTCGTTCCCTGGACAGATCTGAGGTCACACTGCTGGAATAATCCCCTTAGCTTATCTTTCTGGCTATATCATGCCCTGTTCGAAAATTCCTCCCACTTACTTCTTACAATCAGATCACTATAAACTTCTCATTCTTCCTTCCAATGTCCATCAGAGTTTTAGACTCACTTATCCCTCTGAGCTGGTCTGCTGTCTTATTTGCCTTGCCATCTCTGCTCCTCTAGCATGCTAGTCTTGACATGCTATTAAATTCTTCCTCTCTGCTTTCTGTGCTTCCTCCCAATTGCTTTCTTGCAGAGGATGTTTTTTTGCATCTTCTCTCTTCCACTAATGACCTCCTAAAAACCTGCTGTTACCTTGGTACCCAGGAGTGGTGTCTTCATAGATGATTAAAAGACACTTCAGTAACTGACTGAAACAGTTGCTGAATTTCCCAAGGTACCTTATCTTCCCCTCTGTCTCTTTGATTTAAGATCTGAGAGGTGAGAGCTGCCTTTATTTGGGGATATTGCAAATATTAAACATATGATAAAATGGAAATAACAATTTCCCAGTTTGCATGTGCAAATGTAGGTATTGGTATGATAAACCACATGTGACTTTTTGCAGGTGTTCCCTTTGCCAGGGTTCTGGGCTTCTTGCCAAAGCATTTTCTCTCAACCTCGCTGTTAACCAGTCCCTTGTGTTTTGCATCAGCTTCTGTCTAAATAGGCTTAGTCTTCCAGTTAATAGATATCTTTTTCTCAAGCCCTGCCCATTGCACCTGCCTTTGAAAATGTGCCCTGGAGAACCCAGTGATTCATCTGTTGTGCGCTGTTGCTGTTTGATTAAATCATTGCTTAGTTTCAGGTGGCTGCATTTGCGTGCTGGAGCACTTGATCCTCCTGTTTACTGCTTTTGTATATCATGGGAGTGTTTGTAAAGCTTGAGGGGAGGTTCAGAATGAAAGGTGTAATATCAGTGTTTGGGTTAACAAATGGTATAGGCCATACACTGTCTTCATTCAATGCTTTTTCTGTTTCCACACCAGTGAGCATGATGGATGTAATGTAGTCACAGCATGTTTCCAGAAATCCTGAGATCAGTAATGTAAAATAGGTCTTTGGAATTTTAATAATGGAGAAAATGTCAGTATGCAAAGTTGGTGCAGCCTTGTTCCTCCCTTCCCCCAGTTTTACTCCTTTAGACCAGTCTATGTATTTTCTGACCTTGCAGATACAACATAAGGCGGGGATAGGGAACCCTCCAGGACCTTACATTGATTCCCCTCCTGTTTGAATAGGATTCAGCACCCTACAAAGTAGACGTATACAGGCGTACTTTTAGACCAGACCTTCAGGATCAGCTCCCATCTCCCTGGATGCACTTGGGAAGTTTGTGGACCTTCAACACTGAAATGACTTTTGACATCTCCTAAGAGGGACTGTGGCACCCAGAGATCACTGGGTTCTTTCCAGACCACTGTTTTTCCCCAGCCACGTTCAGGGACGAGTTGTGTGTCACTGGCAATGCTTCAGTCAAAACAGTTTGAAGGCTGTTTTGTACTACCAGAGGTGAACAGTGAAGTGTTGAAGAGAGCATGATTCTGACCTACCCTCCTTGTAGAAATGACATTATTTATTTAGCTCGTTAAATGATGGTAGTATTTTTCTCATAAAATATATTTGTACACTGTCAGGTATATGTCTGGGGTTTCAGAGATCAGCTGCCCAGATCAGGTGTCACAGATCACAGTTATAGGCTAATGCTGGGAATGGGAAATTATACAGAGGAAAGAGATAGTTAATTCTTCCATGTGGGTATAAATAAGTCCATCTTGGCAGTTGACAGTTCAGTAACTTTCTTGAGCATTAAACTTAGACAACCTTTTTTTTTTTCAGTAGTATCTTCATGTAGCTTGATACAGAGAGCAGTTTGAGACATTCTTCTTACAAAAGGATTATGATCAGAAGCTCTCATTGTGATTGCTGCAGAGGCGTGGTTCACTGCACGTTAGAGAACGGCCTATCTAGCTCAGGCTACCAGCCAATAATGAGTTATCAGCCTCCCTAAGTGAAATTAAATGAGCAGTTATTCAGAGCTATATTGAACCTATAGAATGAGAAATATTCTCGGTAACAAGTCATGATCAGATTGGGTTCAGTACCAAGAAAATCCTTACTCATTTGCCTATCAAGGGGTTTTGTTGGTTTTTGGGGTTTTTTTCCATTTGGTTACCAGAAGAAGTGAAGATTTTTCTCCCTCATTTTACATCAAAAATCTTCATGGTCAACAACAAAAAAATCATAGTTTATATTTTTTTTTTCAAACAAACACTTATATTGGCACAATCAGAGCACCCATCTTTTGCTATGGAGAGGGAAAAATAATATAAGCCAGAGCCCCCAGAGAAGTCTGCCTAATTACTGATTGAAAGATTATTTATTTGCAGCTAAAGGTGCTGGAATGATCTGTGTGTGAATTTCTGTCTCCTAGACTTTACAAAAATTCTTGTACTGAGGCAAATGAAGTTGCCAGAGAAGTAGGGCCTCCCTTCAGTAATTAATTATTCTTACTCTAAGAGAGGACAAAATGGATAATAAACATTAAAACATAACTTCCAATCCCATAAGCCTGTTTTCCTCTCCTTATTCCTATATTTTAGATAATGGCAATTCTTTGTCTTTAACTGCAGAACAATGTTCAAAAGGCTTCATTTTGCTTTTTGAACAGTTTGTGGCTTTGTTGCTCTGCTGCCTGTTTGAAGATAGTGATGATGAGTATGAAAAGCCATATTCTTTACCCCAGATACATACGCTTGCTGTACAAAACTATAAATGCTGCACTACGTGCTGTTCCGTGGATCTCGTGTTACTTTATGTGGAACCTGTTTAACTTTCTTTGTAACTACGGTTACACACAGAGGAAGTTAAATAATGACTAAACAGTCTATCTGTTTTATTTGCAGAGCGAGATGTTGGCCAATTTTGGTTCTCAGCATAGACTCCATACTGCTTATGCCTTATATACAGCCTAAGCTCCTTTCTGGGATGGCATCCCTTGATGCAAGTGATGGAGAGAAGGATTAGGAGGTAGCAAGAGTCAGGAGATTTTGTTTAATTGATCATGTAAGCAAATAGATTTTGTCCATTGATCACGTATGCAAATAGCTAGTCTTCGAATGAGCTGTGCAACGGTGTTTAACCTCAGAACAGTTATGGATTCCTGAAAAGTTGTTCTTATTGACACTCCTCAGCCAAGTTAGGTTTTATATTCTTCATAGGTAAAAAATGCTGCAGGTTTGTGTTGGTTCTGTGTGGTTTTATGTGTATTGACAGAACTCAAGCTTCCCTAAATGCACGTGTCTAAGTGAAAAGTGAATGTAGATAAATGAAGTTGAAAGCCAGTAAAATAAAATACTGTCAGCTGAGGGCAAATGCAAAAGCAGCTGTATCTGCCCTCCTCAGCAGACTTCCTCAGAAATAAAGCAGGGTAAAGGATTCTACAGAATGAGCCATTCTCCATGCTCCAAACCTCTGAGTCAGAAATCCCCAAAATAAGTTAAGGACAAATGGCAGTGTAACAGAAGGGTTTCTTGAGTTACGTAAAATGGGAAAGCATGATGATGAAACCAAAAACCCAAATAAATACTATGTTTTGTATACCCTTTCATTGCCTTGCCAGAAAGAAAATATATCCCCCCAAATGTCAGCTGAGTTTTATCAGCTTTGCAAAATGATGAATGAATGCCTTGTTCTTTATTATTGCTTAAGTCATTCCTGTTTATGCCAGTATTTCAAGGATTATGTTTTGATTGTTCTGAAGAGGTGAAAACACTTTCTTGCTGATGAATAAACACTGCCACTTTTAAATATTTGTATGCAAAATGTCTTTAAATCCACTTTGAAATCCTTTCCAAAAGCACTAAGAAGCTGTTTCCCGAAAAGACAGTTTTTCTCCACATTTTCTTTCATGCTAAACAGTCCAAATGAAAAGCCTTTCAGAGTTAACTAGTTTAAGCAATACCAGTGTTTTAGTGTAATGAATAACTTTTTATAGAGGACAATTGCACACAGTTCAATATGCTAGTATTTCTATTTCTGTGCCCACCAATGCCGGGATTCTGGGGTAGAATTTCTTTCTTTGAGAAAGCTGAAGCGATCAAAACCCTGATTAACCTCTGATATTCACGTGGTGCTCTTGATCTTGAGGACCGAAGCAGTAACAAAGAGTTAATGGCAGCCATATGCTCAGGGTATTGTGGGTACTGTTGACCCAAATGTGAACTCCGCAAGCGAGTGCTGCTAACTGCTGTTTGTTTCAGGTTTGGCGTGGAGATTACTGATGAAGAGTTTGAGCTGCTACTTGACAGAATCCCCCTTGATGAAGATGGAAATGTCAGATACCCCCAGTTCATGGCCAGGTTTGATTCCTGGTATGCAGCGTATGCATTTTATTTCTCATTTGTGAGTGGAATTATTTTTAACCTAAAAGGGTCACATAACATTTCCAGACTGATTCTCATTTCTTAAATGTGCTCCTTTATGACATAATTCTTGCATGGAGTATGCTGATTACATTTAAAATTAGCTGATGTTATGGGTATATACTGTTTATAATTTAGTTGCTCTTTACTTGCTAATTACATATTTTAGAAGGAAGACTTCAAAGGCATGTAACATACCTTTGTGCTTTCTGTAGGCTGGGAAGTGTGACAGACTTCTAAATAAAAGCTAATTATTTCCAAAAAATGGTAATAAATCTACTTAGTATCTCTCTGAGAACTTGAAGCATTTACAGGCCCTATATGTAGTCTGAAGTACTTCTGAGATGGTGATATTGGTTGATAGAAGCTCTACTCAGCCTCCAAGGCCTAGCTGTGAATTAGAATTTGATTAAAATAAAGAAGCATTGGGCTAGATGATAGAGATATTTTATTATTTTCCAAAAATTAGGACTCCATTCCCAAAAGTGTCATGCCAGTAGCAGGGCAGAAGCCAGTGACACTGCTGAGGTGAGTGAAAGTCTCTTGTGGAATCTGGGACTGGAGAATGCCATTCCAGACGTGAAATCTGGAGAAGTAAATTCCAGCACTTTCATGCACACTTGCCTGTACGCCTAAAAGTTAGACTGCTCAAACTGTAATGCAAATGTTTTTGAGTTATTTAGCAGGCAAGGGTGTATCTAGTTTACGTACACACGTGAAGCGTATGTAAAAGTCTGAGTTCACTGTACTGAAACCACATGGGGTACACTTCAGGTAGCAAACCAACTAAGTAGTGCAAACCTGATGCGACTGCTTCTTCCTTCCTATTCCTTTAATTGTTCTACCACTCTTTCTCTTTCTTTTCTGCAGTCCTTTTCTTCCTGCCTCAGGAAGCTTTTGGGCTGAATTTAGCTGTCCACACATTTGCACACAGGCATGTCGGATATGACACGGGATTCATGAGATGCATATGACCTTCTGGAATGGTATCCCCTAGGCAATCTCCAAGGGTGTCTCAAATGAGCCTTGAATGCATTTGGGTGGGCTCCTGTTTCTCACATACTTTTACTGCCAAGGCCTCCTCGCCAGTTCTTTCTTTTATAGCTCTCTGACTGGGTTGCAGCTATCCTGGATTCGGTTGTGCATGAATTTCTGTGAAGTGTCTCAGCTCCAGGAGTATTCCCTGGTTGTCCTGTGATAAGGGTGTAAAGAGGAGACAGAAGGTAAAGACCATCTAGCAAAGCTGACCAACCTTTGAGAAACCAAAAGCATCAAAAATAAAGTATACAGAGATGCACAACACTGGGCTCTACCTCCTTCCTCTTGCTGTGCACTCAGCTGCGATAACCCTCCTCTGTGCTTCCTGCCTTTCTTACGCACACATTGCTTCAGCTCCCATGTCCAGGTGAATTCTGAAATTTAGAGAAGCTGACGTCCCTAAAAGAGGCAAGATGCTTCTCAGCTGTGTCTTGCCTTTGTGCATCAATTCATGGATTAAGATGGATCTGGACACCGCATTTATTTATGTTTCCAATAATAATTTTCTTGTGTTTGCTTATGGTTAAAGTGACACATTTTTACCACGAAGGACCTGCATTTAGCCCAGGGTGTACCACTGGCTGTCACCTTGTCTTGAAGTGTGTCCCTAAGAGTATACACAGCTACTCATAGCCCTTTAGGAGAGTTATCACTGAGCCCTTCTTTCAATAGTAAAAAACTGTGCTGTGTAATATTCTTGAGGATGCCAGGAGGATAGCAGTTAATATGCAGGCTTGCATCTGACATGCTTACGGACTGGGAGCAAAACTGAACACCATGATTTGTAGGGACATGTGGGAAGCCTAATTTGTACTAACCTAGCTCTGCCACCCTCAGGCCCTTTGCAGTCCAAGGTGAGCTGGGAACATACTGGGAAATAAAAGCCTACCTCTAAGGCTGATGTCTACCAGGGAACCACAGACAACATCCAGGACTTCACTGCTGAGTTTCAAAAGTCATTTAAAACACTTGGTCCACCTACATTAAGCAGTAAAGGAAGGAATCTACAATAATTGGCAAGCTAAAGCTGCCTGCTATAAATGGGAGTGCACGGGGAAGGGAGCCTGGACGCATAGCAGACAAATGCCACAGGAAGTGCAAAAAAAGGTTATGGGATTATGAAGGCTCTTTTCCCCAGGACAGCCAGGGACCTACAGACATGCCCGGCTTCATATCTTGCCATAAATAATAAGGGGACCCTAGAAGCTGAACTACTGTCTCTTGCCAGTGGGATACTAAGAGATGTCCTCTTCTCAGAACCTCTGGAATCTGAATGGTTGACTGCACAAGTTGAGTTTTACATGGGCCAAGTCTTGCATGACTCCTGTACTTGTTTTGCTATCAAATGTCACCAAGGATAGGCTTAGGTTAGACACATGGGCACCAGCAACATCTGGGCTTCTTTGCCAGGGAACCCTCAGACATACCAGTATTGTCAGACCCAAAGGTAGACCATATATATGAAAAAGAGGATGAATATTATAAGGAGAAGTGGTCTGTCTTAATAGCAGGAGAAAGAACTGTTAGATTAGAAACTCAGAATAAGGGAGGAGGGGATTTTAGGGACTAAAGTTACAGCCGATCTTGTGTCACAGTAGAAAGAATAGAACCTGATCATTCAGTGATGAAATGCTTTCTCTGCAGTCTTTTTTTTAACTGATCAGTCCCATTTCCAAGTCAACTTTCAGAATTCACTAAATCTAGCAGTTTCAAAGATTATTATCACACCTACACCTGTTGTTTAGAAATAATTAGTGTTTATACAGAAATCATTATACCTTCTGTGGCACAATCTTCTGTGCCACAATGTGATCCAAACAAATAATTATGTATGCTCACTGGAACTATTGTTGCTCAAGTCGAGTGGGAGAGAGTCCATAGGCCCCATAGCATAGCTTAGGTAATAGCTCTTTATTTGCTTTGTGGTGAGAACCAGCGGCCAGATGCTTCCCTCAGATTACTTCTGTGTTAATATGGGGCAATTTCATTTATTCCAGTGCAAAACTGGAGTGCAACTGACAATGCAATGTAGGATTGAGATATCATAATTTTCACTTTCATCACTCACCCACCCAATGTCTTTCCTTCTATAAAACCAAATGTTGCTTGCAGGCATTGTCCCAGATTCTCTGCTGTATGTGGTGGGTTGGCCCCAGCCAGCAGCCAAACTCCCCCCCAGCTGCTCACTCACTCAGTGGGATGCAGGGAGAAAGTAGGAGGAATAGGAAAGAGAAAGCTTGTGGGCTGAGCTAAAGACAGGGAGATCACTTCCCAATTTCCACTGCGGGCAAAACAGACTTGACTTGGGGAAAATTAATTTAATTTATTGCCAATTTATATATATATATATATTTAATTACTATTTTAGGAAGAAAAAAGACAAACATTAAGACATATAGGGAAAAGACCTTTCTCCCCGCCTTTCCCAGGATCAACTTCACTCCTTCACTCTGGAGTCCTCTCCTTGTTACCACCACCGGTTACACTCAGTCCCTTCAGTGAGGAAGCCAGTAGAGCGACGTGGAGGGGAGAGGGGGTTATGGTCAGGATGTAGTGGTTTCTCTCTGCTGTTCCTTCCATCTTGCTCTTTTCCTCTGCTCTGTCATGGGCCTTCCATGGGCTGCTGTCCCTTCCGGGGTGGAGGGGGGGGCCTGTTCTGGAAGGCAGGAGGGATGCAATGTGTCCACACTAGCTTAGTTGATTTATATCTCCTTTAGCTCTGAGATGGTGCAAATGCCTTCTTCCTACCTTATGCAGCTGCTGCTTAATGCGCCTAGAGGACCTGACCAGAGACAGCTGCTATGCATTGCTGCAGAGAGCTATCCTTGTGAGTGTCCCTGCCCACACACGGAGAGAGGGCTCCTCAATGGACCTTTGACATCTAGTTTGCCAGGGGAGAATTTAAGAAACCACCATTAGGATAAGTTAAGGCCACGTCTAAATCACACAGTTTGCATGAGTTTCAGCATGCCCTGGAGTCACAGCTCCAGCTTCTCTGTATCAAGGATGAGTCTGGCATATGTTGTGGTTCCTTTCTGGTCTTCCCACTGACAGCACAGCCTGCGGGAAGGAGTGCATTGATAGACCTATGTCCCTTGAATGGACATACAATGTAACCTCAGTACACAGCCAGGCCAGGAGTTTGGAGTTGCTCCTGGGTGCCTCAGTTTAGACATAGTTTCAGAGTGTTTCTTGCTTCCATGGACCTTTCTTGCTCATTTTGTCTTGGGAAAGGAAAAAGCTTGCTTCTTCATTTTTTTCATACCTGTTCATTTTTAAATAACTTCTATGAAACAGAAAGTTAAAAGAAGCATTTAGGAAAATCTAAGATATCCCATTAAAATGGCAATGAAGATGTTTCATTTATTGAAATAACATTTTAATTGGGAATTCAGTTTACTAAAAATTAAATGCGTTGTTTATCATTAAATAAGGTGTTACTTTGGTTGGAAAGGAGCATTCTAAGAGATCTAAGTCTGGCTGAAAAATGACCCTGCATTGGCTTGTGATGGTTTCCCCTTTCACACAGTCATCTGCCTCCCTCATCCCTCCCTCATCCAGCCAGGTACACCTGAGACAAACCGTAAAGGCACAGGGTGAGCCCACTGCTCAGGATCTGAACAGTTTGTTCGTTCCCAGTCTCATAGGTATTAACAAGAGGAGAACTTAAAGAATTGCACTGACTGGAAGCAGAAGATAGTTTGTGAGCCTGTGGGAATATAATCAGTAAGGATAATGTGGAAACTTTTGTCCACCATCGTAGATAAACCATGCAGAGGTTTAGCGTAACAAGAACAGTAAAATCTAACTAATGGCATTTCATACTACTGAGGATGGTGAGTGGATTAATAAACACCAAAGTTATTAAGAATCTGCTATAGGTATATTAGACATAAGTGAGACAAGGTTTCTAAGGAAATGTAGTATTTTGAATATTACCTTTGAAACATTAGAAAAGGCTTACGAGCTCAAAGTGGCATTTACTGCTCATAGACTCCAAGAGGAGGAAGCTACTCCAGAAAGCAAATACATCAGTAGCTTGGCCCTACTGCCCAATCTTGAAATCGCTGACTATAGCAGTAGCAGGCTGTTTGCACGTACATGATAGAAAGGAGATATTATGGCAGAATCAAGGCACTGGTTGCCTGCCTCTGACCTCTTTCCCCTCACAGTACATTCACAAAGGAAAGGTTTAGACTGGTTCAGTTTTCTTGATTTATATTTAATAATGGTACTTTTAATTCCTTGCCTCTTACAGTGGTGCTTTGTTGTCACTGTTGCCTTGTGAGTGGCACAGCTGGAACTGACTCCTTCAGTTTTTGAAGGAAGATTATGCTGTGTTCATTCCTCATACAGTACATGCAGGAATAAATTATATATGCCAATTATGTAGGATAGGGTTTGAGAAGTGCTCAACATATACCCTGATGCTAGTGAAAACCGTGGTTAAACCCACATTAAAACTTCATTAGGGAATGCTGACACCAAGTCACTTGGGTGAAAAGCAGAGAGCCATATAACTCTGTAGAACAGTTATTTTGCCTTGCAGATGAGCTTTTTAAAGGTTGTATGTTTTTGATGACGCTGATTGAGAAGTTATAGTGTCACCTATAGACCCCAGTGAGCTAGGCATGGGTCAAGTCTACAAA
>WAAD01027715.1:98544-101841 GCA_013389945.1 Fregata magnificens
TGATCTGCAGTGTAGTTTTCTGAAGCTGACAGCTTATCCAGTGTATGTTTCATTTGGTAAGTTCTCTGGCCTACCAGCCTTAATTGCAGAAGTGAAAGATCATTTCCATAGGTAGTAGTGACTTGTAAGTCTGTGCATAAAGGGGAATTGATCTGTAAGTGGTATCAGATGCCTTTTGTAATCAGTTACCTTTGTGCCAGGTTTTATTTCCATGCTGTACTTCCTTTGTATGAAGCACGTCAACTATATTAAAAGTCTTACCCAGTAATGACTTGTGCAACCAAACAGCTCTATGAAAGACATGGTCTTCAGCTAATGCAGACAACATCCTGGGCCACCAAGAGGTTTCAAGTAGCAGGAAGTGTCCCAAATCCAGCACAACCCCAGGCATTACCAGCCAATATGGTATTTATTCAGCGGCCTCTGGGGATTTCCAAGGCACATAACAAATTTACCCTCTCATTTATAAACTGACTGGGTGAGGAGGAGACATTTGGCAACATTTTCAGTTGCTTAAAACAAACCACGAGTGCACTGGTCATGTTCATCACTGGTCCAGTACCTGCAAGTTGTATGCTCTTTGATGGGATGTTTATAGCCATGGTATTAATATCTTGGGTGTAATTCTGCCAGTTTTGGTATTGTTATGGACCATTTATGAAGAAAAGCATTATGCAAAGTAGGAAAGGATGGCAAAATCTGAAGGCACTATGGGAGTATTTTTGCCTCAGAGGAGCATGTTGATGGGGTAGCATCCGGAAACAGCAACGGCACAGTTGTGAGTATCTTTTTAACAGGAAGGCCTGCTTGCTTAATTGGAACATGTGAGAAGACTTGTAGTTTAAACACTTTACCATTTAAAGTCCCTCTTTGCAGCTTACAAAGAAACTAAAATTAAACCCCATCACCGCATCACATAGCTCATGGATCAGAGCAAAACCTAGACAGAAAAAATTACATAATGCTGGATTATGGGAAAAAGGTTTTGCAGACCAGAAGGAGAAAAAATCCAGAACATGAGGATCCACAAGAAATCCAGCTGCAGTTTTAGGGCTTCTCTCCTGGGCTGCTCCTTTCCTCTCCCTTCACCTCTGGCAGCACTTTAAAAGCTGACATTGGCTTCTTTATGATTCCAGGGTTGTCACCGCTTCAATGGGATGAGCATGAAGCTGAGGCTAAAGCTGTGCAATATAGTAACTTTTGCAAATTTTATTGGTAAGATTGGAGGGGAGCCAGCTTCAGTGAAGGGCAGCCCATCTTACAGCCAGGATCCATCACCAAATCCAATGTGTTTATACAAACAGATCCTCCATTGACTTCTCTTGCTCAACTCATTCAATGACCTCCTGTGCAAAAAAGAGGTCAGCACTGGTCCCTTATGAGAGGACCATGTGTATTGCAGTCTATTGGCCTATTACTGGATAGGATAGCCAAAACCCTAAGTGTTACATCCTAACATGCCCACCGCGTTTTTAGGTATATTGGTCACCTTAAAACAAAGACATTGCTAAGGAATAAACATTCCTTTGAGTTTTCAAGGCGCTCTCTGCAAGGTACAAATCTCTGCAAGATTTGGCAGCTTTTGGTGTTTTCAGTAAATATTTATCAAAAAGTTCAGTCTGAAGATGTTTTTTTCCCTCATCTTTCCCTATCTTAAACAGTAGGTTCTCAGGTTACTTCACAACCATGTTTTTTATAGACCATTTCAGGCACACAGAGTGGGACAAGCGGCACAATGTGACTGATATTTCTGATAGAAGCTCAGAGAGACCAGGGGATTGTTAGAAAGCCCAAGGGGAATGACAGTATGGCAAGATTTCAGACAGTGTGATGAAGATTCATATGTTATGTACATCTGTTGGTGTTATCTTAGTTTGACCTGTCTTGAGATTTCGAAGGAGGAGTTCACTTCAGTCTTCCCAGCTTCATCTTCGCTTCTTTTTAGGCTCTGCTCACAGAACCTGCACATTAGTCACACTTCTTCTACCCCATTCTAAACTTCTATACTCCTTCTAAACCTTGAACAAGTTTCCAGTGGGACCTGAGTCATCTATGGGCCTTGTGATGGTCTTTTTCTAAATAGCTGGAATATTTCTTTCTTGCTCAAATGATGAGATTATAAAGGGGTGCTGTTGTGTATTAGGTTGTGATTTCACTTAGAAGTCATGTTTAATCTCTACACATGTAAGATTTCTGCAAGGAAATTTCTTGTGTTTTGATTATGTTAGTAAAGAATGATGGCAAGACCACAGCGTTAGGCATTTTTGTCTGTGTTATGCATAACAGAATGACCATTTCAAGCACGCTTCCTTTTTTATTATAAAAAAAAAAGATACTGAAAGCAATGGCCACAGATGCTAACAAGCAAGAAAGAGAAAGTTATTTTGTGCCCTCTGGCCCTGTGACCTTACCAGCCTGTGCTGAGCCAGTAGCATCTTGACCATTTTGGTTACTACTGGAGGGAAAAAAAACCAAATCCTTTCCTGGTCTCGGAATGGCTCCAAAACAGAGCACATATTCCCTGCTGAAGGTGACCTGTTTTAGGGGGTTTTTATCCCTGCTAGATTCTGGTTTGCCATTATTAAAACTCCACAGCGAAGCATTTACTAGCTTTGTCCCTACATTTACAATACCTTTTGACTGAGATGTCTAAGAGCTTTAAACATATGCTTTAAACAGCGGACGGTCGGCACTGACATTTGTTACAAACCTTTTCAGAGGGCCGTGTGGAATTGTTCTAATCCGGGAAGAGCCACTGACTCGCTGTGTGATCTGACAGAGTGACATATCACTTGACCTCAGTCACAGCAGCTGTAAAATGAGGTGGAAATGCAGGGCCTGACAGCAAAGCGGAGGATGCCTTTCGGCAGAGCTTTCTCGAGCAAATAAGTTTCAGATCCGTGGCTTGGCTTCTTTCTTATTCCTCCAAAAGTTTGTGGTGAGTTTTAGGTCAAAATTAGGTTTTGCAACACTTCTTTCGAATTTTTTTGTGGCAGCGGAAGGACGTGTTACGCAGTCATCTCGTATTAGTTACTTGTGGTGAAACAAGAGGCAAAAGGCTGGTTTTTATAGACGAGCTGAGGAAGCGACCTCCGGTTCGGTCGGTTTTGCGGGACAGAAGCAGAAACGTCTCAGGCAAAAGATACTCCTTCCTCGTTGCCCTTCTATGAACCACGGGACAGCCGCGGCAGGGGAAGCGGTGACAGCGACAGCTGCCTGCAGAAGGGGTTGTCGCCGCTGCCGGCGCGGCGCCGCGCCCCGACGTCGCTGTTGCTGCGGGGGCTGCAGGGGGCGCAG
>WAAD01027715.1:101849-119523 GCA_013389945.1 Fregata magnificens
CTTTGTGAATTCAGAAAGAAACATCCGAGCTTTCCCCCCGCATGCTCTGGGGTGGGAAAGGGGGGTGGGGTGGGTCTTGCTTGTCTGCGTTTTGTTCTTTTTTTTTTTTTCTTTTTGGCTAGCGGCATTACTGGAGAAGTGCTGGAAAAGGTTTGAGATGCCATCAGATACAGTGGGACATATTTTCTGTGAGATGGCTGTGGGTGCGTTAAACAGCCGATGAAACTCTATCCCGTTCAGGCAGCTCTAAGCATGGGAGCTCCGGTACAAGTCCGGCACTTGGGGCAGCAGCGCTTTCCCCTGCCAAATTTTCTGACGTTGGCATTACCGAGTGTTCAGATTTCAGCTAGCTCATGTCTAAGGATAACCTTAAACAAGAGTCCGTTTCGCTGCCCATTCAGCACACCCACATTTTACCTTAAGTTTTCTGCTATTTATTCGTGTGAAACTTCTTCCCCACCTTAGCTGTTCTGTCGTATGTTGGGGTAGATCTTGAATCACTAAACATCTGGAAAGCCACTCTAGTTTGCATCTGGATGTCCCCTCTCTGCAGAGAAATCTTCAGCGGGCGAAGCGCTCGTGCTGTTGCATCTCTTCGCTGTACACTGCAGAGCAGGGGGAGAGGGGGAGGCAGCTGGTGGAGGCCAGGGGGAGGTGAGCCTTGTTTTGGGGAGTGACTTGGCAAGGCGGGGGGNGCTGCTGTAAAATGTTTTAAATCCAAACTGGCTCGAGTCCAATCTTAACAGGAGATTAGGGGGCAAACGGTGGGGTCCCGCTTCCACTCTCAGGTATGTGACATGCCCAGGTGTACAAAAACACATGCTAAGCCAAGCTAAGCTGGAAATAGGTGCACAAAAGCAATCTCATTCCAGCCTATAGCACAATTATTATAGCATGCAGCCTCTGCTAGAGCCGTCTGGCACAGCCACGGGAGCTGACGTCCTGCTTGCGCTGCCCTCTCCTGCTTGCATTCCTGAGCCGTCAGCTGACAGCATGTGGATGCGCAGGCAGCGGTCAGCAGCGCATGCCAAGCAAGTTTGTTACAAAAATAGAAACACAATAGATCTTTCCATTTTCCAGCGTGTCTTCACTGGTCCTTACCCTTTTTACTGCCCGTGAAATGTAGAGGCGTGTGGGGTGCTGTGTCCCAATTGGACCTGACCTGTGCACACCTCAGGGTGTTCTGATCTAGTTGCAGTCCAGGCAAAACCAAACAGTTTCGATCGGAGTCTGCCCAAGGGTTGGAAGCAGTCATATTGTAAATGGCATTTTGGTATGGGCCTTTTTCATACTTCTTCTATTCATAATTTGCTTCATCTTATTCTCACATATATTTAACTAAATCAGCCCAAAGGACTGAAACAGTTACAGACCAAGAAATCTTAGCAGTGACAGTCCATGGGAAGATAAACCTGCCACCTCCCTCTTGCTGGTGTACCATCCATCTTACTATTGATCTCATTGCCATTGGTGACCTGGTACCTAAGGCACAGACAGTTGCACTTGGGTGCCTGACTCTACTAATGTCGGTTGCCTCAGCACTTGATGCATGACAACTAGAATCACTCTGGGCCAAGAGAACATAGCGTACATCCCACACATAATGCCATCACTACCTTCGGATGGTTTCACTAACTCATGCAGTTTAGAATCAGGTATTTAGGAATTGCTTCAATTTCTCTGTGACTGGTAACAATCAGGTTATTACAACTGGGATCTTTAAAAAATCTTTAAAGATCTTTAAAATAAATTCAATTTTCACCAGCAGCCTTTCATTTCATGTACCATGAACATAGAAATAAACTAGTTAGTTTCTGGCCCTGGTTTTCAGATCACTTGCACATGAATTGCCAATAGACCAAGAGCGGTTGAGGTCTATGAAATATTTCTTTCACTTCTATTTCATAATTTCATGCTGGTTTTCTAATGTGGCTTTGAAATACCACTGTGACTTCCTGTGTTTCTGTAAAGAAGGAGAAAGAAATGTTCTCCATCCCAGGCATCTGTGATGTCATACGTGCCCTTTTTTTTTCTTTTATTTTTCCTAGATTTTCTACATAGGATGTCTCATGAAAAAAGAGTCAAAAATGATGACAGTTTTAGGCAAAACTCTTGAATCATTTAGTCCAGCTTTCTGAACTGGGCAAAACACCTTGCTGTGTATTTACACTTGACTTTAAATTAACTCTTGGATGTTTACCACAACAGCATCTCAGCAGTCAGTGAGACCTTGTGAAGCTGTTTCCCTTCCTACTTTCCCTTAGTGGCCTACCATAAGACTTTAAAAAATTAATCTATAAATTTTGTTGGGTTTTTTTCCCCCTGGCAGCTTCTAATTAATATGAAATGTGAAAATGCCCATTCTTCTAATCAATAATCAATAATGTATTTGATTGTACATAAATTGTATTTTCATATGCTTATCCCAGATGAAAGTATAAGAAACAAGGTATATACTGTCTCTGGAAGGGGCAGGGTCTCCATAGAATAATATTACTTCTGTAGACTTTTTAAGGGGCTCTGTTCTGGTGGTATCCAGCAAAATAATTTCTGCTTCTGCGACTTCTTTTCCTCCATGTCTTCACTCTAAAGTAAACCCAACCAAATTCTGTAGGACCACTAGGAAATTCTAATTCCTAGCTTTCTAATTCCCAGTTTCATTTCCTGAAGACGCCTAAATAGGGCTGAGCTGCTGAGTGTCTGAACTTCTCCCTGATGTATGTATTTTATCTATTTTCTCAGACACTGTTCAGAAGAATATACAGTGTATAAAAGAGCACACGGAAGTTGTGACCAACGACACAGCAAGAATATCAAAGATTTGTCCTTCCTCCCACACAATATAAAGGTTGTATAATACTATAACATTTGAAAAAAAAGTCCTGAAATGTTTTATGACTAAGCAGAGCAGTGTTTCAGGGAATGGATACGTTGCTAGTTCAGAATGCTCTAGCATCTCAGACCCTCTGACTTTTGAAGCTGGGGACTAACTCAGTGTTTCAGTGAGTAGTACTTGCACATTTCAAGAGGTAGGGAAAATATAAAGTGTGCTTGAAAACACATGTGTGGTAGCAAGTGCCATCACAGACCAGACCCCAAAGGGCAGATCTGCATTGCACTTGCTGCCTTGGTGTTTGTCTTGAGTGTCTGACCAGCCAAGCCAAACTTCCCCTGCTTGAAGGAGGGTTCTTTGGGTCATTTACTGATGTGTATATTAGTGCAAACTATCTGTTCATCTTTGATGAGAATTTTTACTAACATCTTTCTTAACAATGTCCTGCTTTTGCACATCTCTTTTTATGATCTTCTGCTTTTTGTCCCCCTTTACCTTTAGCCTTTCTGCTGAAAACTGTTATAACAATAGTTATCCATTTAAATGGATTTTGCCTGCTTTTTGTTAAGAAGAAATCTTTGTGCATCAGTAAAATCTGTGGATCTGTGGAAAAGTCTTTTGTCAAAAAGACAAAACTTTCATTTGATGCTTAAGGTAGCATAACTTTCTGTTTTGTCTCACTTACCGCTTAGTCTACCTTTTAATTGCTGTTATTTTTTTTTCTCCCTTCAGGAGGTGTAAACGTCCATGCGCTTAGCTGAATAGGGAAATAGCACACTAATTTCACAGTGACTTTACACCTATTTGCATAGTGAAGGCTGTTATTTGTAAAATGCAAACATCCCAGAAGTCTGTAACAGCTAGGCTATAGCTGCTGCACCTTGAACTTGGTGACAGGACTTCCCCGGAGCCTACTTGAACTGCCTCCCTCCAGCTCAGAGAAGAATCTGGCTTCCCCATGCTACTTCCTGACTGCTGAAGTTCTACCTTCCTTTTCTAATTTTCCTTTTCTGATATAATTCTAATATCTGTGGATGTTTAATTAACTTTACTTACAAACACGTATCGCCATGTATGACTTCCACTGCCTCTTCCTTGAAGGCTAGTGTAGAATCCAGCTGAGAAAATCTCTGGTACCATCCTTTGCCTTCTGTGTTGTAAAAATGCAAGGGATTCCAACAGCTTGGCTGCCTGAACTGGGGAGTGCTGAGAAGCTCTAGGCAGAATGGCTCTGTGGATCCAAATCTTAAATCAATGGCAATATTAGAATTAAGAAAATGAATATGGGAAATTAATAATAATAAGCTGTGATACATCGTAAATACAAAGGCAATGTGATCTCTGATTTGCATACACGAGAATAGAGGCAGAAACTGTGCCTGAACTCATCCTTAAGTGCCATGGCAAAGATGGGACTAGAGCACAGCCTTTCTAACTCTGAGCTTAACATCCTACGTACTTGTCCACACAGTCTCTGAAGCGAAAGAGTTATTTTAACAACAGGACACTGAAACAAACCCAAAATGTTAGAGAAGCCAGAATTTAATAACAGTGAGCAATATGAGATCTCTACTTTCAGCTCAGTCTTGTACTCCACGTGAAAGGCTATGGAAACCTCTGGTAGTTTTATATCCTGTAGTTTGCAACCGCATCCCATAGGACTTCATAGGTAATGACAACAAGGGCATTAGTTGATGGGTTCTCATTCAAGGCTAAGCTTCAGATTCTTGAAATTCCTGGAAAAATGTTCTGTTGGTGTTGGGTTGTATGAATTCAGCTCTTTGCCCATGTAACTGAGCAGAGGTCCAGATGTAGCAGGGTCTCCCACTTCTAGTTTGCCCACATTTCATTTCTCAGACCTACCAATCTAGTGTCTTTGTAATCTACTGTACTACTGCTTCATGCAACAGTCTGGGCTACCAGATGCCAGAAAACATTAATGAATGGCTGCTGCGCATGCAGAGGGCAATTGTGCACGCATAGAGCAAAGGGGAAGGTCTCCTGGGCATTCCTTGGCAAAGCGTACTGATGAGTGCCAGGACAGTTTAAGCTACCTTTTGCACTTCTGGTCCTGCGCTGAGCCCTGCCTACAGAACTCAAGTCCATATTTCCATTCTGCCTTGAGGCAGCTCTTTTCACATATGTAGGTAGCCAGCCTGTTTGCCCAGCAGAAGAAGGACTCATAGCCAGTTTGACTCTTCTGTGTAAAACATTGGTGAGACATTAAGCAAAACATCTTAATTAGCAGCAAAAAAGGAATTTTAATTCCGCACAATTTGGGAAGTGAACACTGAAGCTGGAAAAAGTGGGAAGTAGTAGAGAAATCTTAAAATGAATAGGTGGGGAGATAGGTGAGAGAACATAATGTTGAAAGTATTCTACTTTCAATAGCTGGGACTCCATCCACTTGAAATGATGAGCAAGAAGAGGTCTGGCCTGTGCTGCTTGTTCCTGAGATGACTGAGCTCTCAGTGCTATGTAACTCTGCTTTTGGCTCCTGCCATTTTAAAAGGCACCCTGACAGCCCATGGGGTAGGACCATAGCTCAGCAGGCTCCCTGGTTAGCGTGTGTCACAGCTCTCAGTGGGCTGCAGAAGGTAAGTGGTAGCACATTAGTGACATGCTGGCACTTGTATTGACCACATGCATCCCCACACATTAATGTTCAAGGGAGAAAGGAGGACTTTTTGGCTCCAGGGAGGAAGCAGACTTTCTACATGACCTGTGTTTTTTTGCATGGCCTGAGAAATTCTCTCATTGAACTCATACTTTGAGGTAATGTTTTAAATTTAGTATTATTAAAGACATTTGTTCTTTAAAATACCTTCTGGTTTTCTCTTTAGTAGCCCTTACTCCAAAATGACATAAAGAAGGCTGGTTTTGAGAAGAGGGCCTAAGAATGGCCAAAAGGAGGGAAATACCATGGGCAATGCAGAAGTATGTAAGATAGCATTCTACATAAACCTGTCTGGTTTCAAGGTGTGCAGGTTTCCATTTGTCTCACGGGGCAGTTTTACTATCCCCAGCATAGCTACTGATGCTTGTCCCAAAGAAAGATAACTCGTTATGATCTGTCCTGCCCAAATATCTACAAACCTTTTCTGGATTTAGTGAAAAGTCTTCCTTACCAGTCAACCTTCAAGCATATCTCTGCAGAAGGATGTAAAACCCAGCAGGACTCCCTTATCACATGGCATTAACTGACGTGACGCTGTCATTTTCGATATGTGTGACTTTTTGCCTCCAACCCCCATGCTGAGATCTCGTGTTCCTTTTTTCCCCAGGGTCATGTTGTACACAGAGTCCCCACTGTGGCTTTGCTCTGCTGGGTCAAGGGAAACATGAGATGACAATTTTTACCCTTTCCTATCAACGGTTAAATTTGGAGAAGGAAAACCAAGAGGTGCTTGTGGATTTCACCTTCAAAACTGATTTTATAAATCAGGGCAGAAAGTAAAGACAGATCCTCTCCGGGGCTTTTGACCTCCTGTACCTTTAAGAGAGGGGTAACAGGATGGCATCTAACAGGCTCTGTAGCTGTCCCAGATTTTAACTGTTTTCTTCTGAATAGCAAGTATGTGATTCAAAGAGTGCCTGGCAAAAGCTTCTTGTCTTTTTGCAGTAGCAGCAGTGGAAATATTTCATGCATATATAAGATCCAGCATCCACGTAGACTGTTGTTGTTTTCTGCAACGTTTTGTAAGTTTGGGGAAAACTTAATAAGTACTGTTTCTCTTTCTTTCTTTAAAAAAGACAGGGAGAGAAAGCCTGCATTTTCTGCCATTTCCCAAGAGGCTTTTTATCTGTTTAAACCAACTAGGGATTTTTCACATATTGACATAAGCATTCATTTGCTAATTTGCTGGACATTAAACTGCACAGCATTCTTGAATGAGACTGGAATACTTGGATACTTAGTGCTGCTCAGACCCCGCATCATTCCCAGTACACATATGGTTTTCCTCCTCTATCTCCTAGATAAAAGTCACTGTTTGATCGCCTTAAGGAAAAGAATGAGTTAAATGGACCAATATTCTAGCCTTGGCTCTAAAACTGGGCCTTTTCAGAAACTCCTCAGCACCTGCAGCAGCTAGGTCATTTGCACATACATAAATAAATAAATTAACAATGAATAAATAATTTAATCCCACCACACAATGCCACCTTGCAGATCTGATCCTTTGCTCCCAGTGAATTTGTCCATTCCTAATTCTTTTTGATAAAGTCCTCAGATACTTGCTGACTGTCAGTCTAATTTTCTTATTGTTTTCGCTTGATTAGTTCTGTATGACCTAAGGTCGCCCTTAAAATCCACATCTCTCGTGAAGACTCCGAAAGGCCTTCTTTTTTTCAAAGGGATGGAAAGTGCCTGCCATTTCTCCGGACAAAAGCCTGGAAGGCTAAGTTATTAGCCTCCTGAAGCAGCCCTTTCGCTCACCCAAGCGCAAAAAAAACTCATTAGGGGGCACCTTTCTTTCTGGCTTCTTTATCTGACGCATGTAGGGTTTACGTGTTTCAAGATCTGCAGGTCTGGGATGAATTTGGACAGCCTCCCTTTTAACCCTGCCGGCCTGCAGTTATGCCCACCGCAGACATTCGCCGTAGCTCCGTGCCCTTAACCACCTGGAGATGCTTCGTCTTTTTAAAGCTGCTTTACAGCCCACTTCGTGATGAACAGAAGACACTTCAGCGTGCTGCTGCACTTTGAAGCCACGCTCCCGCGGGGTGTGGGTGGAAAGGCAGGCAAGGCTGCCAGCTGCCGACAGGCTCCACGTTTTGCACTTTGAGATTAAAATAGCAAATGAAAGTTAGTGTCTCGGTCACGCAACCCTTATTACCATCAGAGGGATTTGCAAGACAAGGCAGTACAGCCCTGAGAGCCTGCCATGGCTGGGCTGCATTATGCCCTGGCCTGCCTGTTCTTTTCCAGGCAGCAAGGTGAATACACACAGGCTGAGTTGCCTTCCTGAGCCATGCCAGGTGGGCTAGAGAGACTCCCTAAAGGTGCGTCCTCAAACACATTATATCTGGGCATCTTGCCCTTCAGAGGGAATGTGCAAAGTTGCTGGCATTCACTTGGGCTGGCAGAGGTTGTAAGCATCTGATCAGCCATGCTTAAACAGTGCTGGCCCAGCAAAGCTGTACCTGTAGTTACCTTTTAAGAAGAAAACCAGCCTGAAACTGTACTGGCGTACTGGCAGGTTTTACAGTAAGGAATGTTTCTCACTTACCTAGGCTCTGGTATATTTGTTAAGGAGAGACATCATGTGATTGCAAAGAGAGGCAGGAGCAAACCGATTGTGTTTTCTCTTTCAGAAAAGGGCTGCCTCGTCCCTTTGATGAGAGACCTTAGTTCAGGCTGGGATCTGAGCCTAAAGAGGAGAAAGATGCACAGAAACAGAAGGAAAATAAGCAGGTCCAAAAAGCGTAGGTGGAAGATATCCTGGGCAGGTATAGAAAAACATGTGTCATGCTCCTGCAATACTATTTCTCTAGTCCTGAAGAGCAGCTTGTCTTCCACTGGGGTAGAACTGACTGTCATCCCTCTGGGTTAAACTTTGGTAGGAAAGCTCAGGGCTGCAGCTGAGGTCCTGCTTCCAAGCATGCAGATTACAGTTAGCTTGAATATAGTATAAAATAATGCAGAAGCTATGTGAGCTACTCCATAGTACAAAGTAATAGTTACATTATGGTCTGAAGTACAGCAGAAACAAGAAGAAATGAGAAATGAGATGAGAATTTTAGGCTGCAACCTGGCAGTAATGTGGAGTTTAATCTTGACTGGTAGTCCTTTGCCAGTAGGGACCTGCTCCCTGTTTCTAATCTGCTGACTGAGTAGCTGCCAAAATTCATTCCACTCTTTGTAACTTGGGTATTCTCACCTCCTAGAAAACTTCAGGACTACAGTGGATTCTGGAGCACATTGTTGGGACCACATAGAAATCATGGTATTGGGAGATATCAAATCTGTAGAGACAGCTGAAGGCACCAGGAGACAAATCACAAGGAGAAATTGTATCAGCATGGTAACAGGCAAAGTCTTGTTCATGACTTTTTGCATCAATGCCCTTTCCCCCCTCCAAGCTATTAAAAGCTTGCTGAATAAACACTACCCAGCAATAGAAAAGGAGTTGAAGATTTAGATGAAATTAACTCCCAGCATCTCACGCAGGAGACGGTGTACCTTCTGTTGAAGAGGTAAGACGTTGGACCTTGGAAACCCTGGTAAAAATAAGCTAGAACCACGGTGGGTGATGATGTCCCTGGAGATCCACTCATTATCCCTCATTCAGAGGATTTGCTATCTGAGCAAGCATCATTTTAGCAGTCAGATGTCTGTTGGCATAAAACTATGATCCTTAGACTTTGCTGGGAGTTTGCTGGTTGAATTTGGCCAATAAATAGAATAACTTCCTACTTTTCTTCAGAACAGTTGTTATTATTATCTATTGTTATTGCTCATTTTAGTGCCATTACGTTTTGTCTTTTGGTGTATTGGGGGAAGGTTTGACATCTAGTCTGAAATAGCATGTGAACTCTGCAAGCTTGAGAGACTTTAATTATAAATAAGGACAACACATTGGGTTTTCAGGAGTTTGTGAGACATTTGGCTACTCCTCAAGCCCTGCATGTTTTCCCAATGCCAAGCATTGTCCACCCCAAAAAGGAGCTGATAACTTAAGGTTATGAAAAAGCTCAGCTGTGATTGTGGCATCCTGGTGGTCAGGGTGTGGGCAAATGTGATTTATTTCAGTGGGAAAAAAATGGTGGTCGTGAAACTGTGCTCTAACGTGGTGCGCTGTTCCAAAAATGTAACGAAACTGCATGAGTAGGGGGTTCAGTGACAAAATAGCACCTGGCTAAGCATAAGCTTTCTTTTTAAAATGCATGAAGTGCAAGCTTCAGCAGCAAAACTGGCTGATGATGAATCCTAAAAAAATAAATAAATTCCTTTTCTAAAAAAGGGATTAAACATTGTCTATCCTATAATGTATCTATTTGTGAGGAAATGCCCGTTCCTAAGTACATTCATGAGAACGCAGCATTATTCTGTTCACTCATATTAGCAGCCAGAGCTGGTAAAATTTCAGTGACTGTAATGAAGAGGAGGAGGGAAGAGAGAATTGATTTCCATTGAAATCAATGGCAAAATTCTCCCCTAGTATGCACGTACTTAAGAATATCGATTTTCTGATTTTGTGTGTCGATGTTTTATACATGGAATTCCTGAAGCCCTTTGCTTCATGTTGGCAAAGGTGGCAGGGGAATAACATGACTGCTACTATGCAGGCATCTCAGAGCTAAACCAGTGCCGTGGAGGGGCTCAAGCTTCTGAGCTTGACATTTTGACAACCAAACTATGGGGAAAGGACGCTGGCTTTCAGCGGATGGCTAATGGTTTTGTCTGAAACAGTGCTTGCTGGAGGGAAATAGTAAAAACCCCTTCTTCCCCACCAGAAATTCTTTCCACCTGTTCTAGCAGTACATGCAACTAGTGCATTAAAAATATCTGTCAGCTGGGATAACGAGACACTGGGACCCTTTAACACTCATCAGCTGTTTCAGCTCAGTGGCTGGACTTGCTACACCTTCAGTCTGCATAACAGGCACACAAAAAATGGGATCGTTTTTTTAAAAGGAGCAGCAGGTCTTGCAGATGAGATGGAAGAAGTTTTTATTTGGCTGAGTCATTGGAGGCTGAACTTCTTTTAATGAAATGTGATATTTTAGCATGGAGATGTATAGCCCCTCTGAAATATCTGAGCAGATAAATTAGGCTACTTGCTAGTCAGCAATGAAGGTGGGATTCAGCTGCCCTGATTTTTCCTCTGCTTGTGTATCTGAATCTGACCTATGATCCTGTGTTCCCTCCTGATTCGAGAGGGGGAAAATATATATTACAAGGAAAATCAGCTCATTTTTAAGAGAGAAACTAAAATCAGTCTGATAAATTGTCCTCTGGAGATGCCTGTTTGTCCCTGTTGACTAGAAAGACTGCTTAGAATGATTAATTCATTCTCAGACCTCTACCTTTGAGACATCTAACAGCTAGCTTTAAGTCAGATGATCATAAATTTCAGTATGTCCTTCTATTATCAGACCACTGAAAATATTTTTCCTTTATGGTATAATGTTGCTTTGTGACAAAATACTTTTTCCAAGTACATGAATGAAAAAATCCCATTGGTCCCAGCCCATCCTTGTATTTTAGTCTGGTAAGGAATGAAACTTGACAGCATCCTGCCTGTGCGTTTGTGGACCTACAGGCTCTAAAGCACACCACGTCCTCACATTATGCCCTGGCAGCTGTGATGAGATGCTCAAAGGGGTTTTGTGCCCTACCATATGGTTGTCATTTTCCTGACATAACTTATCACCTTGATTTTTTTCTGTTTGCAGTTACAGTGCCTGGAAGACTCTTTGAAAGGCCTTTAGGAAGCTGGATGTTGGCAACAGGGGGTACCTCTCTGTTCCAGAGCTCCAGTCCCAAAATCACCATAACTTCCTGCTAGAACAGGGTGAAGTTTTTCATTCTCTCGCTAAATTTGATCGTAATCTGAAAAGGCGAATTGATTACAAATCCTTTTTTGAAGAAGCTCCTAAAAAAGCTAGCCAAATACAGCTGAAAACCCCTTTGCAAACCTGCTATGAATTAACATAGAAGATTTCCATGACTAGAAGAACAGCATTTATGTTCTCCCTGTTGCGTATCCTTCCAGCTATGTCATATACTTCTCGTAGGGATGCACGTCTTTTACCTACTTGTTGCTTGCCATATTCAATACTGTAAGTTGCTTTGTGAAGGGGTGGTAGAAGCTCCTTCTGAGAGCATAAAGCAAAGCTGAATATAACACAGTTGCTAACTGCATGTAACATACAACAGACTAAGAAAATTAATGCTACTAAGATTAATTTTCTGAAAAGGAGAGACAAAGGTGCAGCATGGAGAGTTGCAAATAGCTTTTGAGAAGACGAAATGTTCAGTGAAGAACAGCGTGCCATTTTGCTGCTTGGAACCTCCTCACCATGGAAAGGAGATCCCTTGACTTCATAGAGTTGGATTAGTCCCTGCGTATGCACGCAGATGGAGGTTGGCCTTTCATTTAAGTATAGATTATTGTGCCTAGTTGTGGGTTTTTTTCCTGGAGGAATATTTTATGCACTGAGTACCAGAGGCAGTAGGACCTGTTCTGTAGCTGTTCCGCACATGACTTCACTTTCATGATCAGGGTAATTGTGTGTTTAGGAACCAGGTTAGGTTATTTACTTTCCACACATCTTTATAAACATGTGGCTGCGCAGCTGAATTAATAAAATGAGCATGAGGAGCCACGGAAATATGCACCACTTACCTGTTTGGTAAGCTCTCTGCTGATGCAACTCCACCCTGTCTCCTCCTCATGGAAGCATCTATAGCTTCAGGGATCTCGAGGAAGCTTTGCCCACCTGCACTAGCTAAGGATTTGGTCCACAATACATGCACATAGGTAACAAGCATGTAGGAGTCTTTTGTTTGCTTTAACATACTGACTTTCCTGCAGATGGTGATTTGTAACCTGCTGTAAACAGCGGTACCTTTAATCATCATTTTACTGGTTTTCATAGCTCTTTGCTATCTAACAGGTTTTGGCATTATGCAGCAAAGGATGTACTCTTGCTCCTGCTCTTTTTCCAATTCCTTTCTCTCCTTCTCCAGACATCAGAGAGAATTTACAATACTTGCAGTCATTAAACTCCAAGACATGGTTTTTTTCTCATTTCCTTAAGAGAAGAGAAAGTACTGTACGAAAAAAGTTTGTGGCATAGAAAAATTATTGTTACATCCTATGATAAAAAGGGTTTTTATAGTGGAATATGCAAGACTCAGGTTATATTGATTCCCTTAGAACATTCCAATATATAGTTGTGTTATATGTAATATATATTGTCTCAGGGTTTCCTGAGGTTCTTGAAATTTTGTAATCTGTGCTTGGTGAATATCACTGATCCCTGTTACACTTCCTCATTTTGAAACTGAAGCTATGTGGGGTTTGTTCTATAGGTTTTGTTGTTATTGTCCCTTCTACAGATCCCAGTCCTGAAAACCCAGCAGTAAATTTGATAGTAACGGTAAATTATTTCTGTCCTTTGGTAGAAAAACTCTGTGCCCTAACTTTTACTCACGGCGATAGTGGCATCACCTGTTGTAGCAAGTAAGGTTGTACAGGTGTATCAAATATCTGTCTGCATCAAACCATGAGGTTGCCCTAGGATAAATTAAAGGACATTTTAGTTTTGGGGAAAAAGAAAAAAAAGACCAATCCTATATCTTGGTCATAAAAGACTGACCTTTAAAGGCTAATCTCTGTGAATTCATTCCCTGGAATGGCACGAATGTAGCATGCATGGGAAGTTATGATGATTTAACAAAGCCACATTTAAGCAAAGAACAACCAAGCTAGACCAGGAAATATTGAGAAAAACTAAACTGAATCCAGCTGTACTACAGAAGAGGGCCTGTATAGGCTTCCTGTCTATGTAGTATCTAGTAGCATACAGATGGTACACAAAGCCCACGGTACACAGGGCACGTACACCTCCAGAGGAGGAGAATGGAGGTGCAAAAGCCGTAGTCCCCACTCCTCCCTGGCGTGGAGAAAGCACTCAAACCCTGTCACTGTCTGGACCTCAGCTTCGTGCGTGCAACTCTAAATCAGGTGTCTCCTTCTATTTGATCTCCTGAGATCAAACCCTCTCCTAGTGGACTACCATCTAATCTCTCCTTTCAAAGGACTAACCAGGACACACTGTTTCCCTCAAAGACAACAGAAGTGGCTTTGTAGGGGCAGAGTGGTTATGAGCGGGTGCTCGCAAAGAGGGACACCCAGTTTTTAGCCTCAAAGGCTTCAGCCTTGAGACTCCAACTTCCTAGAAGAACGTCTAAGCCTCAGGCTAGGAACTAAGGGCTGGGAGATGGAGGGACAGGCTATTGAATCAGAGTGAAGGCACTTTCTTCCATGATCCTGGTCTTAAGGGTTTTGGTTGGACTGCACCCTACTCCAAACGCCTGCACCCTTCATGAGACTGAAAGCATAATTTTGGTGCTGGGATTCACAAGAGACAGAGATGAGCTCAGAGCTCAGGAGCTGCCTGGTTGTAAATCCTTCTACACGCTCTGGGTTAAGCCCTCAGCAGGGGTAAAACTACCTTCATAATGTTCACCGAAAGTACGACAACTGAATCATAGACCCTGCCATGAATTCCCTGTTGCCTTGCAGGACTCACTTGTTCAAAGAGCCTCGTTTTTTAAATGACACAATCATTAGGTAGACTAGGGCTGCATTTTGAGAGGTTGTATTCTTACAGTAATTAAAAATTAAATTGCCTTTAAACTTTTCAGAGCATATGTGCAAAAGTTTTGATTTCTTGTTAGCAAAAGCATTTTTTTTTCAGCCTATTATATTATATACTGTATTATATTATANGATGAAACATAACGCACATTTCCATTGCTGTAGCTTGAAGATGCATGTTAAACAATCTGTTTCTTAAGTTGAACTGGATTTAATATTTTGAGTTTGAATCTTCCGAACTACTCCTCTTTCCTCACATTTCATGTTTCATCCAGTTATTCTTGGTGTTGCTCTCTCTCACCTTTTTTAATGAGTTTTGTTTGTTTTAACATGCCACTCTCTATGTAGTGTGGTGTGGGGATGGGTATCAGAGCTTTAACCTATATACATATTAAAATGTCATTCTTATACATCTTGCCATAATTACGTGTTCTCTTAAAGAGAATCCGGTGTCCTAAAAGAGCCGTGGTTCTCGAGTCCCTTACACAGTCTGTAGGCAAGTTTGCTAGAAATAAACATGATGATGGGAGAGGGGATGGACTTGTCCAAGGCAGAAGGCAAATCTGTGAGATCAGGTGCTGCAGCTCATACTCAGCAAATGTGAAACTGTCGGCTGGAAGGTTTCTTTCCAAAAGACTGCCTTTGCAAAGGAGTTGCTGGACAGGCGTGTAGCTGCTTCAGCAGCATGTGTCTAATACACAGACTGTTCCCAAGAGCCACAGGCAAACAGAAGGTCTCCTCCTCCTTAATCTTGGGTCACTTTATGCAGGGAAAACACCCATCTGGGCTTCTGGACACTATTTAACTCTCTCTCAGAACGTCGTAGCAGGGAAAGAAGCTGATCTGGATAGGGCGGTCATTGTACCCGGGCACCTGAGACCCTCTGCTCTCCTAAGCGCTTCTGGTATGACCCTGGTCAAATCCTGCAGGCTACCTGGGGTACCTTTCGGCCTGGGGAACAGCAGCAGCATCCCACAGAGCAGTGGGACAGCAAGACTTACAAACTGGCAGGATCTTTGGTACCACCAGTCTGAAGGCATCATTCAAAGATCTGGGGGCTTTGGTGGCAGTGCCACACTGTGGAGTTTCCAGCCTTGGAAACAGAGCCCATGCCACAGAACACAGTCCCTGAATTCATACCGACACAGTCATTTTGGGGCCAAATTATCGATCGGGTCACCAGCTAATGAGAAAGGAATGTTTTTATTTTACCTTGGGTCAGTGGCACTGCTTACAGCATTGGACCACAAGCAGTTGCATCAGCACATGCACATGTAGGGGCTGAGCCATGGCTTGGGAAGAAGCAGCTGAGGGAAGAATGAGGAACAGCACTGATGAAGGCTCTTAATCACAAATCCATTCCAGTAGCGCTGCATGTGATTGCTGGCTTCCCAGTGGTATGGATATGAAAAACCATGGCAAGAAAGGAGAGTTCTGATCTGTGTTATGTATGCTCAAAGTTTATAAATCTTTTCTACTTATGTAAACATTAAAAGCAGCACAATAACACTTCCTCCCAGGCTTCGCCTGTTGCCTGTTTAAAACATAAATTGTTAAGGTAGAGAGGTTGTGCACAGGCTACTTGTGTCTCTGTGATCTAATTGATGATGTTTTACTTCCACGATAGCGCACATAAAACCTTGTGATAAATTAGCGAGTTGGAGATGTTTTCAATAATGCATAGCAACATAAACTCTGAATAAATGACAAGTGAGAGTCAGTATCAGATACAGAACTGTAAACTCCCATTTTGCTAACCATCGATCCCAAAACAATTCTTTGCCTTCAGCGTAAAGAAATTACTGAGATGTGACCACACTGTACAACTATTTTCTGGGGTGAGCAGAACTGCTGTATACGCAGGACTTGAAAAGTGTGAGGAAAAAAGAGGAGCTCAGATAACAGGGAGAAGAAGAGGTGGAAAAGAGGACATGAGAGGCATGGGGAAGGAAGGCAAGGCAAAATGAGGCAAAAGAGATTTGAAGGTCTAAGAAGGAGAAAGATGCTAGCTGAAAAAAAGGAATAGGAAATGATACAGCAAGTCATTCATCATTAGGATTCTTAGCCAAGCAGGTGCGTAACAGGGAAGCTAGTGTTTTGGGGGCTTTGGGAAGTAAAGTAGATTGTTTTCAGGAACAAACCCCCTCTATTCGTTCCCGTGCTAGCTGCTGCCAGACACCAGTAAATGGCACTGCCATGTCAGAAGATGAGCACCGCCTGCTCAGACGGGCACCCCACCTGGGACCAGGTACGGCCTTTAACTGGCTCGGCACAGGTGACATCCAGCTCCTACCTGCTCCCACCAGAGGTGACATCCATCTCCAACCTGCTCCCACCAGAGCTGGCGGGTGATGCTCACGGCAGAGCTAAAATAAGTCCAGCAAAAAAAAAAAGCTAAAAATCTCTGCCCTCCAGGCACAGAAATGTAAAATAAAATAAAACGAAATGAGCTGGACCTGTGTCAAAACACAGGGGGTGCCTGTCCCGGGGGAGCTCCGCGCCCCGCTGCTGGTGAGGATCCACCCCCGTGCACCGCGCTCCCCGGTACCGCTGGCTTTAGCGGAAGCCAAAACACTTTTTGGGGCAAAAGCCGGGGTCTGCGGGGCCGGGGGGCAAGCTCAGAGCCCTGCACGGGCGGAGGGGGGAGACTTTTATCCTAAAGTCATTGTAAAGCCAAAGAGGGGTTTATCCTCCACAGCTAAATAGAAACGAAAAGGAAAAAGAAAAAAAATCCAGAACACCAACGTTGGAGATGCAAAGACTGTCATGGACCAGTGCGAGTTTGCAAAATTGTATGTAAATGACCCCAGTTTTGACCGTGGTGGCCCTCTGCTAATCCCAGAGAGAAAATCTACTTAGCAAAGGAAAGTTTTGTTTAATTTGGTTAACAGGGACCAAAATGCTGAATATATTAATAATTTATATTTCCAGGGAAACGCTATATCTTTAATGCTTCAGTGCCAAAGGGAGCTCACAAGAACTTAATGCTCACAGAATAAAAATCGTGGAGCATTCTCTCCGTACTCTGCACCCAGCGCTGGTGAAAATGCGTGTAGGACCTGTGTTCTCATAATAGGCACCAGCCGTTCCGCTGCTGCTGAACGCGTTCGGCTGATCCCATATGGCTCTGTGTACACTGAGCAAGAGAGAGGTTCCCGCCGGATTGACCGTCCTCAAGGTGCCCCGAGGAAACGAGGGGGTTTTTCTCCCCTCTCTGGCTGACTCACGACGTTATCCCGCCGTGTGACCTTTTCCCCACTAATCTGAAATAGCAGCTTTCCCTGTATTTGCAGGTTAAATGGAAGATACACATTCTACTTTTTACTCATTGTAATGAAGATCTTTTTGTCTGTCTCCGAATAAAGGGTCGGGTTGGTTTACAAATTGCGGGTCAGCCCATTCCGTGACCTGGGCAAACAACCCGGGTCAAACCTCCTCAAAGCCTCCCCACCCCACTGGAATAAGTTAATTTCCCCCTTCGGCGGCTCCGGCCCCGCCGGGCGCAGCC